>JAYKAV010002954.1:439007-505407 GCA_035582835.1 Phoebastria nigripes
CCGGCTCCCGCCGACCCCCCCGGCCAGCCGGGCTCGGGCCCACCGGCAACAGGTGGTGCGGGGCGGCCCGGGGGAGGCCGGGGCCCAGCCAGAGGCTCCGGCCGGGAAAGCAGCAACCCGGCGGCGTTGGCGGGAGCCGCGGCCCGCGGGGCTGCGGCGGGAGGCCCCGGACGGCCCGTCCCCGCCTCCCCCGCGCTCCCGGAGGCCCCCGCCGACCCTCGCCGCCGCTTACCTGGGGATGGAGGCGGCCGCGCTGCTGCTCGCGTCCCCCCCCGGCCCCGCACTTTCCCCCGGGCAGAGCAACTTCCACCCCCTCCCGCCCGCCGCGGCGCCCGGCCGCTCCGCCGGCGCCTTCCTCCCGCTCCGCCGCCGGCCCGGCCTGCCCCGGAGTCCCCGAGCCCGCCCTTACGCCGCCGCCGTGGCGTAGCGCCCCATCCCGGCCTCCGGGCGCTACGGCGCGGAAACAGCGCAGAGGCCGTCGTGAATAGCGCGGGGGGACTACAAGCCCCGAGGGGCGCCGCGCGGAGGAAGCGGAAGGCGGTGGCCGAGCGGGGCCCCCGGGAGCGGTGGTTCGGGGCCGGGGCGCGGCCGGCGGGATCCCCCGGCGGGCGAGGGGCCGAGCGGGAGCGGGGCAGGGAGGGAGGCGGCGAGGCGCGGCCGGTAGCGGGGGCCGCGCGTTGAGGGTGAGGACTACAACTCCCAGGGTGCTTTGCGGCCGCCGGGGCCGAGCACCGCCCCTGGCCGGGGGGTCGGTTCCGAGGGCGGTGCTTCCCCCGGAGCCGCCGGCGGGGCGCGTCGAGGCCAGGCCCGGCCCGAGGCCTGCGGGCCCCGGAGCGGGCCCTGGGTCTCCAGTCGCTCGGGGCCTTGAGTCCGGAAGGCAGGGTGCACGGTCCTGAGCTCTCAAACGGAGAACGCCTTTTCTTCTGAGGCTTCGTGAGCCCCCGAGCGTGTCCCGACGCCGCGGGGCGAGCGGTCCCCGTCCGCTCCCCGGGGGAGACACCAGCACTGGGAGATGGAGCATTAGTGCTCGGGCGTTCCCGGCCCAGAGATCAGAAGCCCGGGGCTGAGCAAAACCGGCCTTCCCAGTGCACGGCCAGCCCAGCTGCCTTGGAAGGAGCCGCTGAACTCCGGCTAATTACAGCTCGTAATGACCTGGCGGCACATGAAGCGAACCTGAAACTGGCACGGAGTTGCCTCAGCCCTCCAGGCGATGTGCAGCCATGCTTCAGCTTCGGATCGCAAGGAGCCGTGCCGGCGGGGAGGTGGAGAGCATGGGTGCGCAGCGGTGGGAGCCTCGGTGGCCCTCCCCAAAGCTCTCCCCCGTGAACCGCAGCCCTCAGGTGCTGCCACGCAGGGGTGCTCCCCTCCCGGAGTCACAAGTGAAAACGGGGAGGGGGATCCCAGACGTGAATCGGCCAAGTCGATCCGGCACACGCAGATGTGAAATAAATGGTCGTCGTTCCAGCAAAAGCAGCGTTGTTCATGCCACCGTGCTTGGAGGGGGAATTAATGGTTGCTAAATGAAAAAGGACAGCTGCTTATTAGGGGAATGTTATCTTCAGGCTGCTGGACCCTTCCCAAAGAGGACCCAAAGCTTTCTCTGCAGGGAGTTGAGGGGAGTTGTGATAACAAGACGTTCGGGAGACCTGTCAGTCTTCCGTAAAGACRATGCAGGGACCAAAAGCCAAGGGGATAGCTTTTGCTTCTGTTCCTCTCTCCGTAAGATGTAACTGCTAGTCCTGTCTGTAGGCAGATCTTTTCTAGAGGCTGCAGAAGCAGCTCTCCCTTTGTTCTCTGGGGGTGGACCGGGGAAGAGCAGTCCCCCGCTGCCCTCACTCACAGGCAGGTTTCCTGGAAATCTGGGGAAATCACAGGGCTTGGTGCTCCCCCAGCGCCCAGCCTGCGCCYGAGGAAAGCACAGGGTATTCCAGCACACAGCCCTGCGTGGGCGTGCGGGGTCAGCACCCCAAAATGTCCGGTGGGGCTCCCCTGCCCATTGTAGAGCAAAACCTGTCGGAATCCCCTGGGGAAAGGGTGAAGTTGCGCTTAGAAAGAAACCGCTGGCTACACTGTGGTGGCTATTTCGAGTAAGACCTCTCACCATCTAAACTATTGAGCGTTAGCTGTAACGGGAGCTTGGGCGCTCAGCTCACAGTGGCACATTTGGACACTATTCAGTGCCTGCACCCTTCATACCTTCAACCTTATTAAGCAGCAGTTGGAGACAAGGAAAGATCCTCAAAGCGCCTAAAATGTCTCTGCACGCTTATGTGTGGGCAATTGAATTAAGCCCCTTTTGTTATGCATATGATTATTAATTGAGACATGAGAAGTATGACTGCGTAGTACTGAGTGAAGAGAGGAGTGGTGGAGTCACTGCATACTCGGTGTGGGTTTCAACATCGTATCTACACGGCACGAAAAAAACAGCTGCTGACATCCAGCTCTTCTGGCGTGATGGGGGAGTTCCTGGCTGAAATTATGTTATCAGCTTGGCCCTCTGTATTTGGAGAGCAAACATATAAAATTAACATTGCCCAGTTACAAAGCAATTTCAAGTACTGGATGAATGCCAGCGTGCTCTGTTAGGAAGTCACATGAACTGGGATTCGCATCACCTGCTTTTAGATGTATAAACTGAGGCATGTAAATTGTACTGGCCATCACCTCTTCATCTATGAGCAACGGAGAAAGACAGAGGGTTCCAGTTATTCCAGATAAGTTCCTATTTCTGTCATTGATTACAAAGAGAATCAAACATTCGGCCGACACAGCAGAGGCATCAATATTTCAATATATGAAAATATTGATGGAAACAAATGCCCTAGTAGCACTGAAAGCCTTGCTGAAGGCAAGGTAAATGTCATCCACTGCTCTGCCCTGATCAAACCTCATCATCTTATCACAGAAAGCAATCACATTTTTCAAGCACTGTAACTCCACGCTGACTGTTTTCCATCTTCTCCTCCACCTGCCATGCCTTCTAAAAGGACTCATTCCATGTTTTTTCCTGGGCACTGAGGTGAAGCTGGCTGGCCTGCAGCTGCCCGGGTCATCCTGAGCCTTTTTTGACGATGGTGCAAAACTTGCTTCCCTCCAGCCGCGCAGGCTCTCCCCCAGTCACCACGACTTTTCAAAGCTGATAGAGAGCAGCTCTGCAAGACCATCAGCCAGTTCTCCCAGTGCCCCGGGCTGCAGCCTGTCCGGCCCCATGGACTTGCACAGTCGAGATCCAACAAGCAAACGCCATATGAATCCTCATGGGTTCCACTGTACGTCAGCGTAGACACAGACGCTGAGATGGTTCCGTACCCTCAGTGTCTCCTCCTCCTCCGGTAAATGAGCTTGCCTGGCACTGACCGTGGGCAAAGGCATACCCTGTGGGGTGGGAGAAATTGGGAGCGGACCTGGAGCAGACCCAGCTAGCCAAGCAGGAAGGATGGCACACCCAGCGTTGACGAGCACCAGGTGATGCACAGGGAGGCTTCTTGGCTGAGTTCTTGCAGCCAGTGCTGGAACCAGCAGCTCCTGCTTGAGGTGCATCGGGCGAGAGAGGAAGGGCTAGCGTCTTCAACCACTCAAGGATCTTCCAGTCCTTGTTTCCCAAGACACCAAGCTTTTAATGAGTGTTTACCTCCTGCTCAGCCTCCAGTTTACCCTAGCTTGGGACTGGCAAGTGGCTCTTTTCTGGTACCTGCCCTCCACCCTCTCATTTGCAGCCTGAGGAAGGAAGAGGTCCTGATGGTTCGCCAAAGAGCTGGACAGAAAGTCACGGCCCAGAGCATATTGTCCATCACCTATTTGGGAGGAGGTCTTCCTCCACGTGTCCTTGAGCTGTGATAATGGAAGGCTTTTTGCAACAAGACAGGTGCAAAGAAATATAACTCGACTAAATATATAATATATATATATCATATATATGTGTGTATCTGTCACTGATCAGAGTGGTTCTTGTATTTTTTTGGCTAGTAGGGATCTCAAAAGGAAGTTACGTAGAAGATGTACCTGTGTGTACTCCCCTTACTCCTGTGTGTACATATGTGTATGGGGGGGTGGTGTGTGTAACACAGAGGACACTTAAGGGAACAATATCATACATCCCCAGAAGAGTTTTGATTTGTCAAGGTAACGCATCACCCACATTTAACACAAGAGGGAAGTAAGACTCAAAGATTTTGAGAGGTGTAACAGAGGCCCAGAGTCCCCAAGGAAAGAGGCACACTGTATTTGTAGAGAGGCACGTTCACTGCACAGGTCCAGCACGCTGACGGCAGTATGGTATCTCACAACAGGCGGGTGGTCCTCCTGCTCGCCAAGTGCCACGTGCTGTCTTCTTCAGTGGGACAGGTGAGGCAGTGGTGATGAATGCTCCTGCCACGACTGTGCCGGGACATGTTCCCTGTCCTGTATGGTCTTTTTTGGTGGGGTTGTGACAGTCAAACCCCTCCCTGACTGAGGGAGAGAGACCCATTCCCTCTACCCAGGGAGGGTTATCTGTTCCAAAATGCCCAGGCGATCCTGGGGCCCCACAAGCTGACCCACACCAGTCCTTGAGACTTGGGACTCAGTCTGCAGCCTAGAACAGCCACCTGGGCCCCACAACCTAGGGATGTGGGCGATCAGGGGTGGCTCTAGGGGTGCTAGAGCTGTGGGGATGTCTGTGGGACTCTGGGGGTACTACCCTGTAGTCCTGGGGGGTCTCTCACTAGATGGGGAGAGATGTCAGGGCTTCCTTGGGGGAATCTGGGAGCCCTGGGGGAATCAGGCATCCCCATGGGTGTGGGGGTGTCCTAAGGAGATGTCAGGTCCCTCACAAGCCTTGCAGAAGTGTGCAGGGGGACCTTGGAGATGTGGGGCACCCCAACCAGTCCCTCATTAGCAGGGTGGGGGTGTCAGAGGATCCCAGGGAGGTGGGGCATCCCCAGCGGTCACTCACCGGCAGGGCGGTGGGCTGGGTGCTGTCCCTGGGGCACGGCGAGCGCAGGCAGGGGCCAGGGGAAGCCTCCTCGTCTGCAGCGTCATTGGGGTCGGCCAGGCTGAGCAGCAGCAAGTTGGTGCAGGCGAAGGTTCGCTTCAGGCTGCAGCAGTTTGGGGGAGGAGTGCTCCCGGGGAACTCCACGCTGGCGGGACTAACACACCGTGGGGCAGAGGTAGTGACAGGGACCCCCATGGCCATGGGAAGGAAGCACAGGTCTCAGCCCCCCTGTGGCCCCCACAACTCCTCTACTAGCCCCATTGCCCCCCTGTTGCCACTGATAACCCTCAATAGCCCCCATTAACTCCCCAGTCTCCCCCTTACCTCTCTACCTTCCCTTGTGCCCCTCAACAGCCCCTGCTGACTCTCTAGCCCCGCCAGGGACCCTCAAGCTTCCCCAGTGTCCCCCTCCAGAGCCTCCCAGTGATGGCCCGCAGGATCCTACTGCCCTCTTGCATCCCACAACTGCCCCTCCACTTTGTTCCCCAGTTGCCGTCCCACCCTGAGCTGCCTCTTACCCGAGGAAAGAGACGGCTGCGGACTTGGCGAGGGCCTGGGGGGCACCCAGGCCAAGCAGGGGCCTGGGGGCTGCGGGGTGAGCATGGGTGCCTGACGTGGGGTCCATAGCCTCCCTGATCTCCTTCGGCTGCAGGAGGGTTTTCACCCCTGTGTTGGCCATGGCCCTGTTGGTGCAAGTCCGTACTGGAGGGGTTATGAGAGGTCTGGCTGCCCCCAGGGACAGCAGGGGGGCTCCTGCCTGTCACCTTGACCTCACAAACACTGGCTATACTGGTCACACATGGTTCCATGCAGTCATGAGGGGCTTCTGTCCCAGCCCCTCCCCTTATGTTCCTTGGGTTACCCTTTGGATTGCTGGTTTAGTCATTTCTATCCCCAAAGTAGCCACCAAAATACTTGTAGATTTAGCACTTATTAGTGCTAAATTAGGGGCCAGTCTTCCCCAGTACAAAGTGCCCCGGCTACGTGGGGCCAGTGAGGGCAGGAAGACTCCAGCTCAGAAAGGGCTGAAGACAGAGAGGGAAGTGCCAAAGGGTGAAGAATAAAGAATTTTTGGCAGCAGTGCCACTTCTGCTACCCTCTCTTGGCAGAGAAGTGGGATGACATAGGCGGAAGCTTAATTTTCACTGGAAGCCTCTGTCAGAACTGGTTGGTGGAAAAGGGCTTGCTAGACTGGAAGAGGACAGCCGGGGGCTGCGTGTGTGTGCAGGAGCTCGCCGTGACACCCTTCCTTTGAGCAGACTACTCCACAGTCCCCTGGGACCTACAGCACCTCTCCTGTTACTATAAGGCCCTGCCAGATCTTGTCAGATCGGATAAAAAGTCAAGGAAGCGGGGTCAGAGATGACCAGGACTTAGCAATAACGCTCAGTGAAGGCAAAAGAAACTCCCATACGAGAAGCAACTGGAACAAACTGGACTAAGGAGAAAGTAAATGACAGAAAAGCTGAGGCGATGCAGAATAAAGATGCTTTTATAGAAGAGAGAAAGCAGCTGCAGTTCTCGCCTTGTTCGCTGAAGGAGGAAATCAGCTTTTAGCCATCAGTGGTGCTCATCGGGGTCTTCTTTCAGGGGTGGAATAATTTCTCCCGTCTCTAAAATTCTGTCCCCCTGATGGAATGAGAGAGGATGGTGAGTGTTTCCTCCTACAGCCAGTCTCTCCCTTCACACAGCACAGTCTTTCAATTAAGCTGTAGCTGTCCCCACTTCCAGACAAAAAACCACCTTACTACAACTTACTCTGACCACTCTCAATTCACTCAACGTTTCCCAGGACGCTGGAATAACATCACAGCCAAATTATCTGAAATCTGTACTTGCTTTACCCCTTTCTTTTCAGCTACAGAACAGGAGCCAAACCTTTTGAGACTGTATTGTTTTAAAAATGTATATTGGACTTACAGCACTGCATAACCACCTTCAACACAGCACAGCTGTGAGTGAGTCTCCAAACCCACGGCCTGTAGCCCATGAAGAGCTACGTAATCCCTCAAAAATCAATCTGATGCCCAGTTGCTGTTTGTTACCGCTTCAGGCACTGTCTTGGCCTACTGAGCTGACCTAACTCGAGTGAGTAATTAGGCTGAAGTCAGAGGCCCACAGCTTGACCTTCCGTATGTTGCTATGTGGTTGTTAGGGATGGAACTTGTCGTTATTTTATTTCAGATAAAGCACAATTAGGCAGATGTTATGCAAAAAAACGTGCAACTAGCAGAAAGAGCAGAGCTAAAATACAAGAATATTTGCCCACTGACTCGCTACACCAAGTAACACGTAACGGCTCAGAGCAGTCTGAAAACAGGTAACGACCAAACAATCTGACACTCTCCACTTGGTAAACCTACGCCCAAGCTGGGGGTGGCATGACTATCTCTTTGGGGATACCTGAGCGTGGGGGACTTTCAGGGACGCTTGGGACCAAGCTCGTGCAGCCATAACAGACATGCTCAGCGCCAAACTCTTCCCGACTCCTGCCAATCACCGATCCTGTCAGCAAGAAGCAGAACCACTCCTCTCTGTCGTTCCATGCGTTAATAATTACGCTTTCACAGAGGCTTTAAACACCCAAACCCCTTCACAAAGATGCTGTTACTGCGCAGTAACTAACGCTTGCATTCCCGTAAGGGAACGTTTGTGTTTTCCGCCCAGGATGGGCAGTGCTGTCAGCCAGGTGCTCGAAAGTTTGCCGCTATGGAGGGAGGCACCACTGAAACAGGGACTGTCTGCTCCGAGGACAAGATGAAGACTGCTCAGAAATACTGTAACTGTGCTGCTCCAGGGCAGCCTGCCCACAGTACCAAGCTCATCCTTCCAGAAATTCTCCCTGCACAGCTACTGCACAAACCTGCACTTTTCCCCAAGTCACCCCTTTTCTCTCTGTTTTACCAAGCTGGAAGATAAAACAAGTATTAACAGACTTACTGGGAATATCCGTGGATTTGACATAACAGCACCGTGCGGCGTTTTCTGAAAGTGGGGGGGAAGAAGAGAGGGAGGGGGTAAGGAAAAAGGAGCATTACCCAGATGAAGTATAAAGGATTTCCAAAACAGGGACAACGACCCTTCTAAAACACAAGCTCTACTGAGTACAAGGCTCATTAGGCCGGGTACTTTCCGCTAGTTAAAGAAACACGCGAGGCTAATAGAATTACACCTCCCACGCAAGACAAGACTGTAGAAGCAGAAGGTCTGTCCCATCGCCAGTGCATCGGCCGTTCCCCTTCCCCACACCAGCACTACAGTCTGGTTATTCCCAGGGTCACCGCTCCTCCAGGAAAGCGACAATGAAGACRCAGCTTTCCGTCTCGCAGGAGGCAGCACGGTCAAAGCTGGCAAGATCACAAAAAATATATATATATTTGTGCCACCCAAGCAAGGAAAAACAAGCGGTGAAGAGACCATGGGAAGTCACCTTACCCAGCAGCAGACGCTTAGCCAGCGCGTTCACACCACCCCTTACGCRACTGCCTGGTGCACCAGCCCCCGCCCCTACGACAGAGCTGCTCCCAGCGTTTCACCCACATTTCCCTCACTCCCCCTCAACCCCCTTCTTCACTTTTCCCTCAGGGGCCGCACGCACCATGACGTGGTACTTCAGGTAGTAGAGGATGAGCCAGGCGGGCACCAGGACCCGCGTCAGGACGAAGCCGCCGGCCTGGTAGGCCTTGAACACCTGCGGGGCACAGGGACGCGCGTCAGGCCCGGGGCGGCGGGGCCCGGCCCGTGTCCCCGTCCCGTCCCCCGCTCACCTGCTGCCGCCAGAGCCCCCCGGGCTGCAGGAAGCGCTCCCAGAAGGCGGCCACCGGCCCCAGCTGCCGCCGCGGCAGGACGGGCTCCCGCTCGCTCAGCTCCTGGTCCCGCAGCCAGCGGCGCCGCAGGGCGCGGAGCTGCTGCAGCCGCAGCTTCTCGTCCTCGCTGTAGCCACTCATGGCGGCCCCGGCCCCGGCGCGGCCTGGCCCGGCTCTGCGCGGCGAGCGGGCGCCGTGTCCTTCGCCGCGGCGCGCGGYAGTGACGTCCTCAGGGCGCACAGCGTGCGTCATCACGGTGCGCGGGGCGGGGATGGGGCAGGCCGAGCCCGCGGGGGAAGGGGGTGCGTGAGGGGGGGCGGCGTGGCGCCCCCCGCGGGCCTGGATAGCTCAGCCGGGAGAGCATCAGACTTTTAATCTGAGGGTCCAGGGTTCGAGCCCCTGTTCAGGCGGGAGGGTTCCTCTTTCTTGGCGGCTTCTCCTCTGCGGCCCCGCCCCGCGGCGGCCATCAGGCGAGGCCGGGGATGCGCGGCCTGCTGCTGGACCATGGTCGAGCCGGAGCTGGGGCTCCGCTTCCAGCGGAGCTTCCTGGCGGCCCGGCAGCTCCGCTCCTTCCCCTGGCCGGTACGGCGGGGGGCGGGCGGCCGGCCCCGGGTGGCGGCAGCAGCAGAAGCCTCAGCTGTATTTCTTCTGTTTTAGGAACTCGAAGAAAACCTACGGACTTCGCCAGATTCCTCCCTCCTCGTGGATATCCTGCAGAAGGTAAGGCGGGATGGCTCGGCSTGGCAGCGGTACCCCCGGCAGCAGGCCCGGGCTGCCACGGAGGCGGGATGCCGCCTGGCGCGACCAAAGCAATGGCTGTCCCGTARTGGTTTTTTGCTCACAATTACAAAGGAAAGTGACTTTCTGTCACGGTTTTTCTTTGGGCCCAGCAGAACAGCAAATTTCCTTCTCTTCCTGTTATTTAGCCGTTCTTAGCATCAAAATTCAGGCCCGTGCGCCTGAGCATGGACGTCTGTAACACCACAAGCAAGTCAGCCCGGCTGGTCCCCTACCTCGGCGCTCTGACGGTCAAGGAGGCGGCGATCCAAGTCACCGCGGGAACGCATCGACCCTTATGGTGCTTAAATTTTCCACGCGGACGGGAAATTGCAAATACGGCGGCAAACCAGAGGGAAGAGAGGGGAGAGAAAAGCAAAAGAAGGAGGAGAGCAAATTGGACTCTCTTTCCACTCAGTTTTGCTATTTACTTTCCGAAAAGTGAAAAACACATTTGCTGCCGCAGATCTGTAAACTAACAAACTGATCAGAAAGCACCAAATTTCATTTCCTGGCTCAGCATCACTTCTTTTAGCTACAGACTTGAATCGCAATGCATTTCATGACCCAAAGAGCTAATTAATGGCTCCCGTGTCTTTCTGTGGCCCCTTACTGCCTTTCATAAAATCTTCACTCGGTAACTGGTTTCAATTGCTGTTCTTGTTTTAGACCATTCTCCACCCTCTGTGTGTAAAATATCCCCCTTCCACCAAGTACAGAAGATGCTTTCTAACTGAACTCATCAAAAAGGTAGTGCTTACTTTTCATGTTGGTTGCAACTCTTTTTTTTTTTTTTTTTTTTTCTCCTTGAAAATATGCCAGTTTTATATTATGGGCCAAGCTGAATTATTTGTATTAACAAAAAATAGCATTCAGTGTAAATATTATGGCCAATGATGTATTAAAATGGTACTTAATGTGTGTACGTTTTCTGTTTCATGAGAAACAATTTGATACCTGAAACTGCCCTGTTCTCTTTCACACAGCATGAATCTGCAGCAGCTGAACCCCTGGATGAACTGTATGATACACTGGCAGGTATTTTAAATGAAGAGGAATCTACTCACTGTTACAAAAACTACTTACTGGTAAGAACTAATGCTGCATKGTTATCTCACTTCTAATCATCTGAACTAAGCAATAATTGGCTTTAAAAGTAACCCCCCAGAAACCTGAAGTGCTTCCTACCTTTTTCCAGGTGCTAATATTGATTGTGAACTGTAAAATCCATTGTCTGTGCTGATCCATCTCTCTCTTGTGCGTGTCCTCCAGCCCACGGGAGAATCTGTTACCCTTTCCGAGAGCGTGGCAATTATCTCTGGAGGAACGACGGGGCTCGTCACATGGGATGCTGCTCTTCATCTCGCTGAATGGGCAACGGAGAACTCCACGGTTTTCAGTAACAGGTAACGACAGCGGCACAGACGGAAAGATGGGGAAAGAAGCCAAGGTATTTTCATTCATATCGTGAGCGAGCTATGCAAATGTGATTTAATAATATACAATATTTACCCCCCAAATAACTGAAATGACTGTACCCTTTTGCTACTGGCTAACTGCTGCTCTCATCTGTTCTGCAACAGTCAAACTTTAATCCAGGAGAGGACCTCGTAGTTATTTTAAGACAGGTTTTAAGATGAAAACCATTACACCATGCAGTCAGACATGCTCCGTAAAGTAAGCTGTTAAATTTCAGCTACCGCGCTGTCTAGCCAGTAACTTTAACTAGTGCACTTCACTCTATGATGGGATTCATCTCCCCTAACTTTAGACGATCGATGTGCAGGTGTGCACATCTAATTTCATAGTCTAGACTTTGTTTGTAAGCAGTCGAGGGGAACAGGGACTTTTGAGGAAAGATTCAGCTAAGTTAGTTTTAAATATCAACCTCACAAGGAAAGGAACTGTGCTGCTGAAGGGTCTGTTTCTCTCCACTGACAACGAAGAGAACTGGACAACCAGTTTAGATGGAGACAACCATGCTGTAGAAGTCTAAAAACAGGTGGAGTGTATCTCACCCCAGCGGTGGAAATGCTTTGTACCACATGCAAAAGCAGTATTTCAAGTACTTCATTTTTATGCTTGTAATTGCATCTTCAGTGTTTACCAACTCTACCAGTTATTTGAAACAAAGATGAGATTGTAGATGGTTTACTCAAAAATTATTGAAATAATCTGTAACTGATTTTACCTCTAGATATACTTCGAATGTTTTGATTTCCTGACTCAATTTAGAGTCCTAATAAGTACTTSTCTTACTCCATTACCCTTCAGGACAGTCTTGGAACTAGGAAGTGGGATCGGCTTCACTGGAATTGCAATCTGTAAAACCTGCAATCCCAAGACATACATATTTAGTGACTACCACCCCTGTGTTCTCAAACAGCTGACAGAAAACATCCATTTGAATGGCTTTGTCCTGGAGCCTGAAACTACTCATCATATCCAAACGGAGCCCCAGGGCCAGGAGGCAGAAGCAACGAATTACCAAAAACCAAAACTAATTGTTGCAGAACTTGACTGGGGCTCAGTTACAGAAAAACAACTGTTGGATCTTCAGCCTGACGTCATCGTTGCAGCAGGTGCTTTACACTTCTGATTATGCCTCGCTGTGTGCTCTCATGCAGGAATAAGCAGGTTAGAGAGATAAACGCAAAGGTATTTGTGTGCAGGATTCACTCAACCTTACTCCAGTTACCGTATCTGGAAGCATATGACAGATCTTCTCCCAGTTCATTCCACCACTCTGTCTTTTTCAGATATTCAGCAGTTGTTTACGTAAGACTGAAAAGTAAATTATTTTTCCCCTTCTGTATTTTTTAAAAAAATCCAGAAACAGAAGATGATAAATCTGCCACTTTTAAGAGCCTCATCAATAACTGGCAGTCTTGGCATTCTCTTGAGGGATAACAGGTATTTTAAAAGAAAGTAACTTTTTTGGAACTTGCCTATGTATAAATCTGGAGGGRGTTTATAAAAATCTAATAATGGAAAACCCAGCAATAGTAAAATTTCTTAGCTGTAGCTACAGGATTTTACTCCCTGATTTGGGGCTTTGCAAAGCAAAAATTACTTCAGAATTTAGGTGAAAAAATGACAAAATATACTGCCTTTGTCATCAAAGTATCACATGATGCATTAAATATATGAATTCTGTAAAATGAAGTCACCTAGTGCCAACCATACTGTTCAGAGAATGCACAAACCAGCCCAAGCTGGACTCAGGAAGACAAGGCAATTCAAAACTGAAGGTGATTTATATGTATCTACTATTTGCTGTTACTAGTTGTGGCAGGACATTCCCTTATTACATTGCATCAAGAGCAGCTGGTATGTCTGTCACTGGTACACGTACATGCCTCGACATTTCTGTGTAGTAAACAACCACCTCTTGAAGATCAGTCCTGAACACACGACTGACACGTTTCAGAATCGCAGTGCTAATTAGTAAGGCTGACACTTTGTACCCCTTAGTGATCAGTTTTACCCTTCATCACTATTTCTGCTCTCAAGGAAATTATTCAAGATGAAAACTGCTGCAGTTCAAATAAAGTCTTTTGCAATCAGCCTCTAAAATACAGATTTTTGAACAATGCAGTTTCGTTCTGCTAAGGACAGTCGTAACAGGGTACCAATGCTCAATGTTATTGCTGTCTCCCTTAAGGTGGGTTTAAATACAGTATCTGACAATCCATTTACAAACAGGAGCACTGCTTTTTAGTGATTTTGGACTGATAGAGATGAGGGCAACCTGACATAGCACGTAAAGTAGAGGCATTTCTAAGATCTCTTCTTGGGAATTTTTAACCCCTGAATATGAAAATCATATTCTCCTGCAAGGTGAATATTTTATATTTTTGTTTTGTAGTTTTCATTCTGCTTTTCACTCAATTCTCGATAAATATTGGATGTTTTCCTTTTTGTGCAGATGTGGTGTATGATCCAGACATAATTTTAGCCCTTATTGGTATGCTACAAAAACTCTCCACTTTCAGAGCAGGTAGAAAACCTCCTGAGGTCTACATTGCTTTCACAATTCGTAATCCAGACACGTATCACCTGTTCCAGGCTGAACTTGGTAGGTGCCTTTTTCATGAAGTGTATCAATAGTTTTGGCCTCTTTCCCCATTACTTAATCTGTAGTAGAGATGAACAGGAGCATGTTTTGGTGATGGGTATTGTCCAATAGTGAGATTCTTATCCTAGAGCGGGATTTAAGAGCGGCCTGCCTCAGAGCAGTAACTTTTCCACATGTATTTGATCAGGAGATTGGAACTTAGCTTTTTGCTACATCCTGTCTATCACAACTCACATCTGTTAGTGCCAACTTGAGATGAATTGCAAGTGTGGTGGCAATAGGAAACTAAAAAAGGGTTAAGCTTAAAGGAGGAAAACCATCTGTGCTGCACTGTCACAGTGATAACATTCGAGATGCAGCCTAAAACCTTTATCTTAACTGTTCTTTGAGGGTTAAAAAAAACAACTAGAGATTAAATAAAATAGGGAGGGATTTTGGATTTTTCTTCATATACTCTTCAGAAGCCTGTCTTTTGCAATCTACTAGCTGTACAGCTGGTCTACAACAATTGGTTAATTGACAGAATCAGGCTGAATGCATAGCAGAAGCATTACTGTTCATTTTTAAAAACACATACTCATAAGCATTTGCCTGTAGCTTGCTTTAACAGCATGCTAAAGATCTCTTCTTACAGAATTTGACATGCAACTTTGGATCTTCATTTTATTAAGCAGAAATATGATTCCCAGTGTTTCTCTTCACAGATAAAGTTGGGATCGGATGGCAGATTATTCCAGCCCACAGCAACAGTATTTTTCTCTATGACATGCAGCCAAACATAACTATTCTACAGCTATTTGTATAGACTTGGCAAATACAACATAGCTCCTGTTGATCTGAAAATTCTAGTTATCTCATCCTTGCAACAAGATTATCTTGAATTCAAGAAACGTACACAAGAGGCACTGAGGGTACAACTATATGCACAGACTGTTGTCAAAGCGAGTTACGTTTCTTCCTATAATTGTCAGCACGTATGCAAGCAAGCTGCTGCCYCTGAAAAGTATCTGTGAACCTCCAGCAATAGAAAAGAAAAAAAAGCTGTAATCATACTGCACTTTAATTCTGTAGAAGACAACAGAATTGAACTGTTTTGGTTTTTTTTTTTTCCAACTGTGTTTTGATTTGTAAACAATGGAGGCAAATCTGCAGGAGCACAGGGTGAGTATCTCTCACTGACAAGGGAGCAAAACAATGTTTCATAGTAATAAATATTTTTTAATATTAAAACCAGCTGTAATTGTCTACTCTTTTTTTATACTTGCTGTATATACTTGCAGCATGGGTCATCTTAAAAATGAATAATGAATAATACCTACAGTGAACGTTGTAGATAGTGTCACAAGCTTACATGATGCTGTAAGAGGAGRTAATAGACTCTGCTGTAAATCAGGTGCATCTTTACTCTGCAGTGATGACAAAAATCAGAACTTGATTTACATTTCTCTCACGTAAGGACTGTCACTTTCACAACTAGCTATTGGGAAGCCATCCTCTCAGACTGGCCTGAAAATAAAAAAAGAATCGTACTCTGTAGCAATGCTCTACGTATACTGCAAGGAGGAAGAATTGAGCTCACCTTCTTTGGAACTTTCCATAATCCATTAATCATTTTCCTGTTGGACAGTATTGGTCCTGAAGCAGAAAATCAAATATGCTGCTCTTTCTCCTCTTTTGACTTCCTTTTCTGTACCTTGTTTTAAAAGGTACTTAAAAGAAAATGAACAAATACTTCAGCCTCCTCCTTCTGTAGTAATGGAGAGAAAATGGACGATAGGTAACTTGAAACTTGAAGAATCATCTTACTCTTCAAGCTGAAGGAGGCCATGACTGCTAGTATGAAGTTGGATATACAGAAGTAACCCCACACCAGGTTTTAGCTACCTCTCCCCGAGAAGGAAGAATTCAAAGGTAGTAGTTATAGAGTAAATGCACGCTACCAGCCCAGACAGGAGCTCCTTTATCTCCCCTTACACAAAATTCTTCAAGACACTCAGAAGTTCTGTACAGATGGCTCATTTTGGATCTAAAAAATTTTATTACAGGAAGATGAAACCTCTCTAAAGCTTTCGGCATTACTGTTTAATTAGAGAAGTGCCTAATTTACCTCCATGTGCACATCAATGGCTAAAGGGGAATGGCCAAACCACCAGATAGGATTTTTGCTTGAAAACAGTAGAAAAAAAGTTTTTAAAAAAACAGCAAATAAATCTTTATGGATCATTCTTCAGTCAATAAACTAGTGAAACTGCCAAACTCCTGCAGTAAGCAACCTGGACTCTTATTTTCACCTTCCCACCAGCGGAACCAAACGACTGTCAACAATCTTTTCTCACAAGAGAGAGTGTCTACTGTAACCACGGTGCAGAAGGGGAAAGGCAAGATTAGCAAACAGCTGTCTAGCTTGACAAAAGCAGGTATTAAATGATTACTCAGTAAGCGGGTTTAAAAATGCTGGTGCAGAACCCATTGTAATCATCTACCACCACTGAACTAGGAACTCTGAAGAGCAGTATCCACATCATAAAACCAAGCACATTTATTCCTTAAATGACTGACATCTATTTTATAATCAAAAAGGTGATGAAAAAAGCATCTTGTAAGCATTAGGTCTGCATATGACACTGATATTAGCAATAAAAAGATGAAGTGTATACCCGAGTGAGCACTCGGAAAGTGAAGTGCCCTTTTATTAAGTTATACATACTTTAATAATACGTTTTGGTTTTATTTTTTTCCTTTTCTATTCATCTGTTCGAAAAGGGATAAATTTTATGTTCTTTCTCAAGGTGAATGCACATTCACTTCAGTGTACAAGGACAACACTCTCTGAAAGGTCTATTTTCCTCTAAGTGTTCAGTAAAGCCGTCACATACCAGTGGCTGTGCTTTCACATTCTTGCACACACTGTAAAAAGGCAAACAACTTTGAAACAAAATGGTTCTGTCTCAATAAAATCATACAAGAGGATATTCAGTGCTTGCCTAGGGAAGACTAGCCAAGAATACTAACTGGTTGAAAAAATAAAAACCCCACTGTATCCTCAATTCAACTAAAATAATTCAAATAAAAGGCATCTCCCATTTGCGAGAAAACATACCCAAATCACCTACTAAAGTGCTTATTGTACAATAGGTGTAACTGGTAATAGTTCATATACGTATTCAAGTATCTTCACCAAGAAGTGACCTTTAAGCAGCACAGGTAACAGATTTTGCACATGAGTTCCTCCCTCCCGCTTTCTAAAGATTCATCCCAAGTGATAAGGAAGGAAAGGCAGTCCAGACAGCGAGGCTCAAGCTCTTCAGCAGGGGAACCCCATCTTCCCTCACAACTTGCACTGTTAGCACACCACAAACAGCCTCCRCTGCACCTTCAGCACTATTCTTACTCACACGAGAAGCTCAAATTGTAAAGGAAGAGGTGCGTCCAAACACTTGTTCCAAGATGAAGTAGTTAAAAACGGCAACTATAGACAATACAAAGCGTTTATTCACTATTTATCAACTCTCTGCAGCTCCAGGAATGTATTAGCGTTTTTGACACCCTCCTCCCCCACAAAGTCATTCATTCTGCCCAAGCAAAGGAAGAACAGTCTGGTCCCAACTCTCATCCCAGCGCAGCTGCTTGGAAGCACGAAGGTTTTTTCTGAAGTTGTGAAGTTTGCCTTCCAGTGCAGGAAATCCCAAGAAAAGCATCTGTAAGTTAAAAAGGAAAAACACAGAAAAAATACCATCATATTACACTTTAGGCTCATTCTAGCCTCCCCAATGTTAACCCTCAACTACAATGCCGCAGTAAGAGAGCGCAGCCCTATAAACAGTGAACGATGACAGTATTTAAAATGTTCTTGCCAGCTTCAGATTCATATTCAAATAGAAGTGAGGCCAATAACATTCACCAGGCAAAGCAACATCTTCTGAGAATGCAAAACACACAGATGCTAGTCAGATATGAAAAGGCGGCTCACATGGTAGCACCTTTGCAGTTACAGCTAGTGGGAAAGAAAAATCAGTCAAGCCTTTACCTTTAGTTGTTCTGCAAGTTCATTTGAGTCCCTGAATATCAGACCATTTTCATTGTGTTTCACAAGTTCATGTAAACTGTGAACAAAAGTCATAGAAGAAAACATGAGACGAAAAGCAGCAAGTGGGACATATACATTTAAGAAGTTGCATAGTGACATCCGAAGAGACCATGCTAGGGTATCTGGTAACATTGTGATCCTGGATGTCTACATATGAGCTTCATACCTGACATGGAATGAAGAATGCAGTTTTAAAGGTTTAAATTTAAAGATTGTTTCTCCCTTCTATGTCAGACTATCTAGATCTACCATTACAGTACAGAAGGGCCCTCATTCTGTCTTTGTGCCATTCACCTGGACATACATTAAAAATCAGGGCAATAACCTACTTTAAAACTAACTTACAAGGAAAATCTGTCCGTGATCCAGTTCATGAGACCTTCACAAAGAATGTATCTTTATTTATAAAAGCTACTGTTTCCCCAAAAGACTGTAAATTGTAAGGCTGACTATGCATACATTCACCCCTTCACAGACAGACACATCTATGCAGAAGGAAGCTTTTTTTACATGAAGTATATGGAAACAGAGGATTACAAGGTAGGTTTTTAAGGCAATTGGCTGCATTAAATGCTCCAACTTTGTAGAAACTAGTGTTATTTTTTAACTGGCCTTAAATAGAACAACCTTGATTTCTTATTTGTCTTATTGAATTAAAAAAAGTTACTATGGCATAGTACTGGAATCTCATTTGATACATGCAGAAGCTGCTGAATTCTTGCTTTGTAAGAATACTGTTTTATATGATCCACTTAAACTGTATCAGAATAAGCAAGCTCTTACCATTCAAAATAGATTGCACACACAGGTAAACAACAGCCAAACATATCTACCACCTTCATGGGTAAATCCAAACCACTAGATGATTTATGGAGACACACCCCCAGATCTGCTGAGCCTGAAATGCAAACAAAACAGACAAGAGTCCGAATTCTGTGAAAGCAGCTCTTCTAGTCTGACTGTAAACCCTTCCATTTATGTGCTACTTTGGGTAATGCAAGCTAAACATGAGCTACCTTCAACACCATCCAGACTGACTCAATTTCAAGCGCGGGGGTGGGGGGTGGGGGGGGCAGGGGCAGGGAAAAGCACAATATATTTTGTTACTAAAATTAGTCAGGCTTTAGAAACATACCAGGCAAGTGCATATTAAAGGGAATTTTAAAATTTCACATATCTTGAAACAGCCTTTCTGCCTCTTAATCTGCTAAGAATGGATAAGTGCACAGGAAAACTCCATCACAATCCAGACAGGATATGCTGCATGGCTCACTAGCGACCCCTTCCAGTTCAACTTATTTCAAAATAGGGAAATTACAGCATGATATTATATACATTATATTCATTAGTTAATAAACATTGTATTTATAGACATTATATTCATTAGTTAAAAAGTATCAAATAAACACAGTGTTTTGCAGCCATATAAATTGGCAGGCTCTAACCCTGCAGAATGTAAATCAAGTTGAATATGTATTTTAGTACTCTGTCAAGCTTACTCACACTTTATGCTAATACAATGAACATGCTGAGGGAATACTATTCCAAGGACATGTTAATTTAGAATTTCAGCTACTTTTGGTTGCTCAGCCAAAAACTTTATGATTTCATTTGCTGAAGTAACCCTGAAAGTAAACTGGAATATGCACAGGCACACTGTATTTCAGCATAGTTAGAAGAAATGAAGAGTACAAAGAACAGGCTAAAATAGCAACRTAGGTACTACACCTGCTTCTCGGGATAACAGTGAAAAAGACATAGTTAGAGAAATTTAGCAATTTTGCTGGCATGACTCAAAACCACAAATAATGTATGTGTATACCATCACTAACCAGCAACTTCATTCGCTTACTGTATTCTACCAGCTTCCGTGCAAAATCTGTATCAGCTCTCTGCAAATTTGCTAAGTTGTTTTTCCACACATTCTCAAGCCTATTTCATAACCCACTATTTACCAAGCAAAAGAGGGTAATCCTCAGCTTCAAGCCATGGTGTACAGATCTGGATATGTTTAAAGTGCAGTTTATTTATCAGTCCGTTGTAGTAGTCTTTTAGAGGTCCTTTGCCTGTTTAAAACAGAAAAAAAATATATAATAGTTTTTTTATCAAGATGACTGAAAATAGTGTGGCCTGTGCATCTTACTGTACAGCTGACAAACTCCTGTTCTATCAGCTACATCAAAAAAGACACCACTCACARTCCCCAAAAGGACACGTAAAAGACTAAGTCCCCTTGAAAGCAACGTGAACCTATACTTCTCGTTTACTCAATATTTAGAAGAGCCTGCCATCAATATCCCCCAGTCTTGACCTACACTTTGTCTACAGCCATAAGATAACCAAATAACTAATGACAAATTTAATCAGCACAATCGGCCCCTCAAAATCACACTAAATTTTAATTTGCTCTTAATGAGAAAGTAAACAAACAGCATTCATTCTGTCTGCACAACTTTTTGGCAAAACCTTGTTTGATGAGTAGGTTCTCTTTTCCAGCCCTAAATAAAAACCTTTCTGCTTAACAGTCCAAACATCAGATTTTAAGTTTCTTTTGCAGCATCATCTCAATGTTGAGTTTAAATTCTTTTGAACATGGAGTAATGCACAGCTGTACTAGATAGGCAGACTGAGAGCTTCTCCTCTTTAAAGATGTGCCATGATTTCATGGCTGTAACAGTCCAACTATAAATCACTACCCTTATAACCAGACATAAAGACAACAGTCCCTCCTCTCTCTTCACCATCAACAGAAGAGTCAGCATAGAACAAAAGTGAAAATTAAGTCTTCTGTATTAGCACTGAAAGAATTGTAACGTGAATAAACTATTACCTGTTATCACACACACTAAAGATGGAAGCTTGACTCCCTCATTGATATACCGCTCAAAATCTGGAGAAGATAAAAAACCATTTAGAGTCGACAAATATATGGACACCTGGTTTAAGAATGGTCACGGTGTATTAATTGTTTAGCTTCCTACTTCAAGTAATTTCTTTACAAGCATATACCTAGTAAAATAGTAGTAAATTTAGCAATATTAGAATTGTCAAACTTCCATAGAAATAAATTATGGTCTTTTTAAAATGTGCTATTCATAGAGCATTTGTTCTACTACACCGTATTGTCTGTTTCAATATACTAATTTAGAAACTGCAGCTGCAAAGTCTACAAAATAAGACAATGCATATTCCCTTCTTCCCTATTATCAGATGCCTATGGAGAGTACATGTAATAGCTTAGAAAATAAAACTGCAATTTACAAGCTAGTTAGAAACATAATTCTCCCTGACAACTACTCTAATTGACTCCAGATGTTGCACTTCTGTATTTCAACTACTACTCTTAAACCACTGCTCCTTAACCAAATACACCTGCATTTTCACTTGAATATGGAGGCATTGTTCTTTAAAGAAGCCCTCCGTAACTGTCCAGAAAACAACCATTCCCCTTTGAAGAGGCGAGATTAATTCCTTAACACCTACCTTCCAAAGCTTTTAAAAGGACTGAAAAGTCTTCATCCTCTGAAAGAGAGGGCTTTATTAGCGACATTCAGATTTCTATCATTTATAATGAATTATTGTCTTTAAATAACAACAATCAAGATTTTCCTCACATTCACCTAAACGATTTAAGTATGGAACGTGCTTTTCCTATTAAATATCTGCTGTAACTGTTTTCATGAATAAAAGTCTATAACCACATACAATGCTTATTTGCTCCCCTTATTGGCAATATGGTAGACAAATAAGCCACAAATACCGCACATCTTCAAAGCTATCAAGTTAAAAATTTCTGGTTTCTCTAAAGCTAGAGAACTAAGTGTAGAAACTGCCCTGTTAATTCAAAGGTATAGACAATTCTGCCCACGGTTACCAGCAATGGGTTTGTTTCTACTCTCTGCTCCCTTTTTCACACAGAGAAAAAAAAGTGAGAAAAAATACATAGTACACATTATCAGAAATAAAGGAGTAAATATTTTAGTTTATTAATCCATTTTACGTCACCATGCAAGATAATACGTCCAGAATGAAAGTTAAAAACAGAAGTAGGAAATCTCTTTTAATCATTCTTGAAGCTGAGCCTCTAGACTGTAGCTCTATAACTAAAATATAACTTCATTTTTAAATCATCCATTTTCAGCCACTGAGGTATATTATATACAAGTTGTCTTCAAATTCTTCCAGCCAAATGAAGGAAAAAAGTAACTTCGCCACTGATGATGTAAACATGCCTCTATAACATGTCAAGTGTGGGGAAGTATAAACAGCCATCTTTTGTTAAACAGTGATTAAATATTAAAAGAAAGCTATTTGTTTCCAAACCTGTCCAGCTTGTGCTGCTGATTAGAAGAGCTGGCCGTCCTCTCTTTTTTATCACATGTCCATTTTTTTCATCCATTTCTGTAAAGGCAGACATCTCAGCGTTCGAACTGACAGACTCTGTACTACAGAAACAGAATTTTCTGAGTATGGACTACACAAGCACAGCCAATAAACACAGAAGGAAATACTGTGCTTAACCAGCATGGATTTCCCAACACTTTGTTTCAAATTTGCTGCTCAACTTCTCTGGAAACGGTCATTACAGTACTGAGCTGCAGAGAGATACCTGATCATAAGGGAGAGCATTTTTCATCTTTCCTATTGCTACCAAGAGCCTAGTGACACTACTGCTATAGGCACGGTTCCATCTTCTAACAAAGTGTTTTTCTTAACAAGTGGAGAAAATAGTCAGCCTCTCTTTCCAGCTATGCCTCAAACATACAGTAGAGCATGGAGGCCAACAGTACATTTATACAATTAAACCCAGAACCTATACACTCTATGGTGGGCATTTCCAAAAAGAAACTGCTATACACTATGGCTGTCACTTCTTTTTCAAGCATTCGTTTGGTAAAGTAACACCCTGTTTAATCTACTACAGGAGACATCCTGCACATAGCCAGAGCGGAACTTAGGCCAAGATCTTGAAAGCTCTCCACAGTAAGTGAAAGGAAGGGATGCTATAAACGAAGCATCCAGTTGCTGTCATCTAGTTCAGTGGGAACTAGACAACAACTGCTGAGTTCCACCCTAGAGATATTCTATTACCAGATTCCCTCAGTACTTATGCCACCTTCTTTAAAAATAAAACACTTCTATTATTTCACACACTAAGCGTTGTGTTATCACAGTTCAATGATTTCACTTATTCTGGCCCCTCCTAGTGACAATTAAGCTAACTTGCAGAGCATCTGCTGCTGCCAAGAGCACACAGAGACCACTCTGCCTGCTGATGTTCAGTAACTTGTGACCCCATGCAAAAGTATTTCTGGTAACTAAGTGCAATAACTTTACGCCATTTGGTTAAGGGCTGTAACTGCATGCTTTACTTACACATACCGTGGTTTAAAAGGCTCGTAGTCTTTGGCAAGTTTCATGTACAACTGATGTTGAAGTTCTAATGGTGTTTCCTTAAAATAAGAAGCTGGCTTGTCATACAGCGTTACTGCCCTGATGAAATAAATTCACAAGTTAAATAAAACACAGATTTAACAAAATGCATGTGGTACAGTGACAGGCTACAACAATGTAATGCAGAAGTAATTAAGTGAATTAATACATCAAAATAATGACTTTTTGATGCTTACAACTTTCTGTATTCCTGAATTTTGCTGGAATACACCAAGGTGGACATATTAATCCCACAACAAAGGACCCCCTTCTTGTGTGCATATTCAAGGGGCGCAATACAACCGTAAAAACTGCAGACATCATTGCCCTGATTTTTAAACTTACTTCATAACCATCCCTGAGCAAATTTGATCTTCAAGCACTCTGATTGCAAAAGAAAAATTTGCAGGGCAGACTAGTTGTTAATAAACGCAGTGGTGTCTGCCTCATTCCAATTCTACAGGCAGCTTGGTAGCAAACTTCTTCCGTAACACCTGGACTGCTACCTTCTAGTCAATGGGGTGTTAATTATGGAGGGTAATGAAGATTCTTGAATGCCCACACTCCACTAGCTCATCACAAAACTGAACTAATGTGTTTCAGTGGTAATGAAAGGGCTCGGGAAAGTTGCTTCTGTAAGATTCCTCTGAATCCAGAATCATCAGGGCTATGTTATTTCATTTTACTTCGCATACACATGTACTAGTTTGTTAGAGGTATGTGACTTACTTTATGTTGCAATTCACCCACAGATCTTCTTTCATTGCGTTAGTGACACACAAGTTATAGTCAGACAAACGCCCAAAAAGCTTTTCATACCTGACAAAAATTAAATCTTAGTTAGAAACCACAGGCAGGCAATCGCAATAGCCAAATAGTTACTAGTGCCAATGCTAATTAGAAGCCAAACAAAACCAAAAGAAACCCAACTGCCTCCAGTAACTGAAATTTAATTATCAATTATTGACTGAAGTGTATCAGTACTGAAGCAGTATCAGTTTACGAGAAGGGATACAGCATGACTCCCTTATCCTCCAAGACCTAAGAACACCACACTCGAAAGCCTTTAAAGCTTTTTATCTACATGTAACCAATTAGATTCAGCAAGAAACAGATGAGTTGGGAGTGTAAAGCAGCATTAGAGAATAAAAAAACCCAGTACATATAAAGAAATTCTAATAACAAGATCAAAGTTTGCATATGCACATAAAAGCAACCTGCCTACTTCATCAGTCRCCTTCCTATGTGTTTAACAAAGGCGTTTTACAGAATGTGAAAGCAGTTCAACACAGCAAAATCCAGAAATCCTTCATGGAAACAGCCCTTCGCTAATTATATTCTCCCCGCTGGTTTCCATTCTTCTGATTCTGCAAAGGTACATAATCTATAAAGAGGAGAAGAAATTACTGTACAAACCATTTTGCAATTTGTACTAGCGGATGATTTCTTCCATGACTCAGACTCATTATAGTATATCCATAGTTGTGCCAATCAATTATCAGTTTGCTTCTCCAGAAAAGACATGCTACCCAGGCAACAGCTATACTAGGTAAGCCTGGAGGATTCTGTTTAATAAATAAAACAAGTAGAAATAGCATAAGACTGTGGTCAAGTGACAAACACTAAGTAACTATGAGAAAAATAAAATCACATCATTGAAATTACATCGCTTTACAGGATCTTAATGAACAGAGACAACTTTGTATTCACCAGCTATAGAACTGCCAGTTTCTCCTGTGAACACTGGGAGAGACTTCAAATTTTAACACTGGATAAGGACCAAAATTTCCCTCCAATAAACACACAAACATTTCTGTTAGATTTATTCTTTACTACTATCCATGCCAATGAAGTTTGAAAGCTCAACAATTAACAGGAAGAACAAACGTGAGTTGTTAACAGAAAAATCAAAGTTTAGAGCCAAAAAAATAGTTTGATATAGGTTTACACCACTGATTAGGCCAGTTTTGGCTCTCAAATAACTAGAACAATATCTGAGACTGCTAGAAATGCCCTGTAATGTAGTACTATTTGTTTTATTAAAATTAGTCCCAACACAAAACATACCTGAAGAAGAACATAGGATGGTTGATCTATCTTCAGCATTGTGTACAGTAATTGTATTGCCTGCACAATGACTTTTATGACATACTGGAAAAGCTTCGGGCCAACTGCAAAATGACAGAAAACCTGGTAAGAATATTATAGCTCTCCAGAAACGTGCACCTCATACAGAGCCAGCCATCTCTGCAGAGAAAGGTTTAAAATAATGCTACGCTGTAAAAATTGAAACCTGTTTTTAGACAAACATCTCGCAATCCCTACAAATTGCCGTTCTGTGTTTTGTATAGAAAGAAATCGGAGTAGGCATGGATAAACATACACACACACACAAAAAAAAAAAAAAATTAAAAAACGTCCCTGTTTTGGCCTGCATCAGAACTGCATTAATGCGCTCCAATACCACAGAGGCAGGCGTTGGAAACAGGTAGGGAGGCACCAAGGAGGCGCAGCCTCTGCCTGCGGCGGGCCTGAGCCAGCGCACACCTCTGGACCAGCCCCACCGCAGCGAGGCCCAAACCCCCTCCGCGCTGCTTGTTTTTTCCACATAAATCTCGCTTCCCCGTTTCCTCTGCTCCCCCCGGCCCCCGAACACAAGCACCCGCCACAGCCGCGCTCCGGACCCCCGCCCGCTCGCTCCCCCGCCGCCCCGGGCCGAGGACGCCCGGCGGGGCCGGGAGCCGGAGCCGTCCCGCACCCACCTCGCAGCCCCCGCAGGTCCGCCACGGGCACCAGCCGTATGTTCCCGCTCCGCAGCACGTCGCCGTGCGGCCTGCTCTCTGCCAGATGGGAGAGGCCCGTCAGAGGAGCGACCCCCGCACACCGCCCCGGCCCGACCCGACCCAGCTCAAACCGGGCCCCGCGGGCGCCGTCCCCTGTGGGGGGAGGGAGCCGCCCGCCCTCACTCACGGAGGTAGCCCAGCAGCGCGACGCCGCGTCCGTGCCGGGCCAGCGAGAGCGCGTGGTACTGCATCCGCGGGCTGCGGCCCAGGTCGCCCAGCACCGCCACGCACACCCGCCCCGCGCCGCCCGCCGCCCGCCGCCGCCACAGCAGCGCCGCCAGCACCAGCGCGCCCGCCGCCAGCCCCAGCGCCGCGCCGCCCGCCGCCATCTTGTGCCGCCGCCGCCGSCGGCGGGAAGGGCGGGAGGGCGCCCCCTGGCGGCGCCGCGCTCTGAGGGGACCCGGGCTCGGCGGTAGGACGGGGGGCGGCGAGCAGAGCGGCGGCAGGCTCCAGGTTAAATCTCATTTTAAATAAGGTGGTGGTAAGGAAGAGCGGTCACTAGAGGCGGCTCCAAAACTCTGTATTTTAAAATGAGTTTGTGGTAGTATGCAAAATGAATTTTCTTTCTTTCCGCGGGGTACTTGAAAGGAGCGGCCCTCAGAACGTGAATTACTTGATCAGCGTGCCCGGCTTGAAAGCTTGGTGAAGAAGCTGTCTTTTCTAATTGAAAAAGTGACATATTCTCTAGTGCAGAATGACCCCAAATATTTCAAAGATAAAAATAACTAGTACCTGTGGTGGTGAAGAAGAACAGTTCTTGTTCAAGCTCAGGGTATTTGTATTGCAGCGTTCTGCCTTTGTACAACGACCTGTGGTTCAAAGCTGCGCCGGGGAGGTTTAGACTGGACATGAGGAAGCATTTCTTTACCGAGAGGGTGGTCAAACACTGGAACAGGCTGCCTAGAGAGGCGGTCGATGCCCCAAGCCTGCCAGTGTTTAAGAGGTATTTGGAGAATGCCCTTAACAACATGCTTTAACTTCTGGTCAGCCCCGAACTGGTCAGGCGRTTGGACTAGATCATCGCTGTAGGTCCCTTCCAACTGAAATATTCTATTCTATTCTATGAAAGAAGGATGCTAAAGTTAATGAAAAGAAACATTTTATTTAGAGTGAGGGCAACATCTGGTATCCATCCTGAGGGAGCTTATGCAAGAAGGGCTCCTCAGAGTTAAGAATCTGMTGCTGCTTTTTTGGGTGGCCTGGAGAAACGCCCTGAGGGCAGGTCTGCACAGCAGGGATATTTAGCTCTGAAAGCCACAGAGAGGCAAGATCAGCTTCAGGCTTGCTCACCCTTGCATCATGTGCCTAGTGCTTGTTTTCAAGTCACAGGAACTAAATCCGTGGTCCCTTCCATAGCTTCCCTGTTTGGTCCCTCCAAGCTGTCTGGTGGCTGGCAGTGAAGTTGCAGTGATGCACTTGGGCAGTATCTGTTGAGAGACAAAAATAATTTATTCTGGCATATAGGTTATTTGCAAATGACATCCTATAATTCTGTGGCACTACCATCAACTTTAAAGGGACTCTCTTTCTTCTGTCATTTTGGGCAGAAATAGAGTGCCTTATTCTGTCGTATGTCAGCAAGACAGCTTAGCCTCAAAAAAACTGGTGAAATGGATGTTTCTTCAAATTAGCGGCATGCACATGCATACAAGAGTACCTTTGGGTATAGGCAGACATCTAAGAAATCGGGCAGGACCTGAGAACTCCCTCGACTGCACTATTAATTCAGGCTTTCTTCTTTGATTTGCTTTCAGAATTTGAGGAAGGAGAGACTGGGAAGAAGGGCCACAGCAAGGGGAAATGAACCTAGCCTCTGGCACAAGACAGGTTTCTCTGAACACCATTCCTAAGCTAGGTTTAGACAGAGCAAAGAGCCTGTGGTTCCTTGATGCCACTTGCAAATACCGTGAACTGTGATGATATACCCAAGATAGCTAGGAACGTATTTGTAATTTTATTGGTCATGTTTTCCCCAACTTCTCAACTTAATTTTAGGGCCACTCCTTTCCCTCCTGACTAACACCAATATTTTATCTGTGTACTTCATCCCAAAAATCTATAGAACAGACATTCCAGTTGCAAAGGATAACATGCACGTTATTCACGTGACACATTACCAGTAACCAACGGTATGATACTTGTACCTAATTAGTTCTTAGGCACCAGGCAACATATATGTTTATTGGGACAACTCTTATGTGTCGAGAGCCAAACAAGCTGGTTGAAAATATTATTTCATACATTGTTAGACTTGAAACAGATTGATGATGAGGGTCCCTGCTTGCAGTGCAGGTATACCATATACTGATGTTCTTTTCCATTCCCTCCAGGCTTGTTTAGAAGTACACATTATATTTGTGGGGAGCTATCATCCATGAAGATGCATCCTGCTAAAAAATAATGTTATTAGGTGGACTTATTGCAGAATATTTGAATCCAATGTAAGATTTTCAATTGCAATTCACAGCTCTCAGATCCTCTCTTCCCTACTCCAGATTGGAGGAAAAGAAAAAGTCTAATACAATGCCATGCAATACTCAGTTCTTTTCTGTATCTAGAGAAGATGCTCCGATCACCTGTTCCTGAGTATTACAAGAGTATTTTCTGTGCTAGCATGATGAAAATAAACTTGGAGATTGAAAGCAATGGATTCAAGTTTTCTTCTAGAGACCTCTTCATGGGAAACAGTATGTTATCTATTCTCAGTTAACCAACAATGTGTTATATGTTATTGTGAAATAATAAAAGCAAAGCTTTTTCTTTAGCAGCAATGAATCATCTAACAAAAGATATGAGATATTTGCTATGTTAAAGTAATGAATTATACAACATTTAAAACATCAGCGTCAGATAATTTATCTCAAATTTTACAACCTGAATCTTTATCCCAACTTAAGCAAGATGTATAAAGTAAAGTTTATGATTGTTACATACATTAGCTATACTGTAAGGGCCATCATTTCCAAACCTGGAATTTATTTGCCTAAATCTGTTGTTAAAATATATTGCTAGGATTAATGCGGCATGATTTTGGTTAAGCTTTATGAGCATCTTTTTTTTTTTTTTGCTGGAGATGAAGCATATAAAGCAGTAATGACAAAAAAGCTGTGTTTTTCTGTTCCATTTTGTTCCCCCTGGTTATGTTGCGTGGCATGTCTGGTTTCTCGGACTTCTACAAACTCAGATGATGGCTGGAGAAGATTCTCACTTGGCAGAAGCCTAAGGAAGGATGCTTTGGAGAACCTAGTGAGTAAGCCTTACCCCACAGGAGTGAGGTGTTCTGATACCTTGTCTAAACATATAATATATAGACTGCAAATCAAAGGGCTGTTTTATAGCATTTCTGTCAAGTCTTACTGAAAACTCCAACTCAAAGAGTGCCCCCRTATCTCCATCGAAGAGGAAAAATCATTAATGTTTTTGATGTTCAAAATCTTTCACAAATGCTACACAACCTTCAGCACAAGGAACATGCCCGGTCATATAGATTGGCAGAACCTTAGTCCATTTGTAGTAAGTTTCCTCACTCTAAGTCTGTTTCATCAGCTGTAAGATAAGGCCATCTCCTCTGCTTCGAGGAAGCAGAAACTTCAGAGGGAGAGGTGTTAACAAGAGTCTTCACTGCGAATGAAACCTCAGCATTGTGGAGCAATCCATTTCCCCTTTCTTCTTTTTTTGCTCCACTTAAAGATTTTGAACAAACCTCTGGAGTAGCAGATCAAAAGCAGCTGCTGAGGAGAGTTAAGAGAAGGGAGAAGTTGTTTGCAGGTAAAAATAATTGATGTCTTCAAAGGAAGTTGTACCTTTTAGAAAGCTTTGTTCCAGTTACTGCTGAACAAATGTGCATAAATTACTCAATAATATAAATCAACACAGTTGTTTCCAAGGTAATTCTAACTTCACTTTCTTACATGTAGGAGCGGCTTTCTTGTCTCCCTAAGAATGTTTGCAGAAAGAAGGCATCACAAATGCTTGCATGAATAAGAAAAATTATTCTGATTATCCCAAGATTTTTGTCAGGGATAAATCCTTTTATTAAATGACAGTTTGGAGACAGAGCTCGCAGCATGAATGCAGAATGAGAACTCCAATCTGCACCCCTACCGAAAAAGCCACTATAATCAGAGCCTGAAACAGGTTTGGAAAAAACACTCTGAATAACAACAATTCAGGAAAAGGCAATTGGGGCCTGCTGCTGCACTCAGAGCCCTGACAAAATAGAACTTGGAAACACCAAGTCCATTTGCAGGTGGCTTGTCAGGAAAGTTGGTTAAATTTCACATTCACCAGTTCAGCCATATTATCATTTTACCATGTATCAATATGGTTTAAAAAAAGAAAAGGTGCTCCTGAAAGACATGATGGATACAGCATTCATAAAATAAAACACCTGAACAAATGCTACATGTTATCTAAGGCAGCCTGTTTAAAGTAGTCAGAGAGCTAACGGTCATTATCATCCATAAAATGAGTCAAATATCTCCCTATCTGAGTTATATCGCAGGATGCCCAGCCCTAGGAAATTCAGAAATCTTAAAATTCTTACATTTTCATCTCATGTGGAAACTCCAGTATTAATCTATTTGTCTGTCCATGTTTCTGATCTTTGGAACTACAGAAGTCCTGCACATACGGTATCAACTGAAACTATTCATACTGTGATACAAATTCATATCATGAAATAAAATGTTTTTCATTAATAAAGGATAGGGTTTTTTCTTCAGTGGCTATCATAGTAAAGACTAACAATATCCCTGCTAGGTAAAAAAATAGGATTACACTTACCTCAACAGCTGGGTATGGTAGAGCACAGAGAGTATTTTATCCAAGCTCAGACGCTGAGCCCAGGGTCACACACAAATCATGGGGCAGAGATGGCTCTAAAGTCCAATTGAAGTTCTAACTTGCAGTTCAATTTTACCATTTGATCTCCCTGACTGAACTCTGCTGTAGCCTTCCAAATGCGTATGGTTTTAAAATCAGTACAGATCACCACCCATGCAAGCCATGTAACCTCGTTCAATAACGAGGACAGTTGACAGTTGCAGATTGTCAACAGGGAATGCCACTTGCACAGAGAGGTCCTTGAGCAATACTAGCGCTCATTCCATAGTGAAATAGGATTAGACCTTTTAAATCACCATCTTGTCCTGCAATACAAAGAGGAGCTCCACCTTGGGAGCTAGTTTTTAATTACAGCAATACTGGATAGTCATCCACGATGTGTATTTTCCTGGTAAGTTTTAGAGTGTCCCAGAGAGTCAGGGATGATTTCAGTGCAGCCCCATTACCATTGAATGCATATATTTTTCTTTAGCTCAAAGTCTGCTAAATTCTAAAGAGCTCTTCAACTTCACTGGGTCTGAATTAATATCCTGGATATTTCTGTGATATCTCACAATTTGCTGTCTCAAGTCCCAATCCTACCAGGTACTAAATACCTTCAACATCTGCATTCCAGACACAAATAAAGGATGCTCTTCTGCAGACCCTAATGGCCACCCAGTCTGAATGGTATGCTGGTATTCTGGTTATGTTTCTTTTACGCCATGACAAAAACAGATGTTAGATTTTATATTTCCATTGTAATTCTCCATATTGCCTACCAGCAAGTATGTGGTAACAATGAAACCATTGTTCCCTCTTAAAGCATATAACTAATTACAAGTGTGGGCAGACTGGTCCAACAAGATAATAAAGCCTGGAATATTTGCTCAAAGATCCTGTTCAGAATGCATCTTTTTCTAACTGGGAAAACAGGCAAGGTCTCTTCAAGAAAAGCCCCGCAGTCCCACACCCCTAGCTTACCTATACAACCCTGGCACAGGCAGTCACACATCCATACAAACCGGTAGGAGATCTGTTCTTTTGGGAATCTCTCCTTTCATTCTCACCTAGCTCACCTGACAGCTACTTGCTGCGTATCACTTTAATGCAACATGCAAATTGCTTTTGGTATTTACTTCCTTGAATAGAGTGCAAATATTATGTCCTGTGATGGAATGAGTGACTGACTGATTCCTGCAGGCTATCGGGCATAACACTACGAATTCCATATACCTGTATTTTCTGGCAGGTTATCAAACTACTTAAAATTATTTACAAGTATATTAGCTTTATAGATACAGTGACTTGAGTTTATAAAGGTAGAATCCCAATAAATGTTCTTTTGGCCTACCTAGTCTTCAGAGCACCTGGAGAAAGATAAATGTGGTGTAGTCATCACTTACATCTGAAGTTCTGAAAATAGGAATTGAGATGAATGCATTTATGAGAAATGCATTTTGTGAGAAAACTTGTTTCTGCTTGTAAAATTTTTCATATTTATTGAATAACAATTATGTTTTTCAAAAGGCTTTTCCCCTCTTTGCTTCCTGTGACATTTCAGAAAGTTTGGAAATGCTGTTTGCAGTTTATTCTGGAAATGGTCTACTTAAGCTCAGTGAGTCAAAAATCTAGCCCTAGCACCAGTTTCCTAAATTGTTTGGTTTAAATGGTCAATTTGTATGCATCCCAGCAATACTTGCTCTCAGGAGCAGCGGTGAGTTAGCAGGTTTTTGTGCCAAGTCACTTTCGTTTTTAATTCCTTTGTCATGCCTGTTAATATCTCAGGGTGCTTGCCAAAACAGAATAACCAGTTAGCCACTATGTTATTCATTGGGTTACACCGCAGAGTGCTTAAAAAACCCAACGTGCTACACAGCTTTTGAGTCATGTCTGTTCCTGTGAACATCACCAAACTTGCTCTCCCTGACAGGTACACACTACATGCTCCTGTAGGCACTTAGGATCCATCTCAAGTCTTCCTCCCCTTGACAGATTGCTGCAAGTGCAATAAATAGAGACATAGAAGCCTAAATCCTTCCGACTAGCGGAACTTCACTAATCCCAGAAGTCACCAACCTCAAGCTAACTCAAGTTAGTCTCAAGCTAACCTCACAAAAACCTGCTGCTACCTTGGCTACTTTTGTTGCCACATAATACATGTAGTACAAACCTTTTAAAATTGCATTATGCTTTTTCATTTGCACTGAAAAATGAACTACCTCAGTAATAAGTATTTGCACCAGTCACACCTGCTCTGTGGGGATATGGGGCTAACAGTAGTCATCAACCCAACATGACTTCAAAGAGTTCAGACTACTGAAGCTGTGCTATATCACCATATGATAAATTATTGCCATTTTTAACAGCAAGGTAATTTGCTTCTTGTGTTTGTTCTCCTGTTTGCTCAATTTCTATAGTGCAACCCCTGCTACAGTGGAGATGAAAGGAGTCGGTCGCAGAATAAGCTCAATTTAGAAGCAATTCTAGGCAGGCTGAAATGCTACTGCAGGTAGCCTAGCGCTGAGCCCACAGCCCACAGCCTGTTTTGATGCTGCTGAGAATCTTCTGTGCTTTGCTCACTGCGCTGAACATGAAAAGACGATGGTGTTTCAAAGGTAGGACTCCCTGGCTCCAAGCTAATGTTCCTCCAAAGACCACCATGCTCTAAAAAATGAAATTAACTTTATTCTATTTAGTACATGGGAACTGTACACCTGCCTAACCTCATGTAATGTGAGCCGTTCTCACCTTTATGCTGAGACTACAGCTAGCACTAGATAGAGCCATAGCACGTAATTTTTTTCACCAAGCTTTCCAACCTCAACCTTCTCTCCTGAAGGGAAAATGGAGCAGAAAGACCCTTTTTAAAATGCCCCTTTTTCCACCCATGGCACCCTCTACCACTCCAAACTCTGTACTCTTCTTTCAGTTGCTGCCTTGTAATCTCACTAGCTGCTTTTTATCCGCTTTATTAATTTTCTTCCCACCCAAGAAATCCCTAAGGAAAGTGTGAAGGTAAAAAGAAGAGGAAATTTTTACACAACTTCCCAAAGACAGTTTCTCCTTACTGATTTGTATCGGCTTAGACATATTTTCAGACAGGTACAAGTATATGTTATAGAAATAAATTTTTTACTCCCATCCAGTTTTACAGATATGGGCATAGAAGAGGAAGAAGAGAGGGAGGTAAGTTAATCAGAAAGAGAAGAGCCAGTATATACAGCTTGTAAGATTCCTGGTAAGTTCCCGTACGCAAATTCAAATTAATAATCATTAGACATGTTTTTCCACAGCTAAAAATTTTCAAATTACAGGAAAAGCATCAAATACTTGATAATTGCGTTCACACCATAATTTTCAGAGCTGGGCTGAACTTCAGGTTCAAGACAGAGGTGGAGCTAGTATTAGATCTAGACATCAGCATGTGTGTTCCTTCCATGATATTCGCTGTGATAACAGAAAAAAAAGAATGGCAAGCTTGGCTGACCTCCACTTAGTGGAGAAAACAGAGATATTCTAATTTAGAACCTGACCTAGACTAAAACCTAGGTTAGGTTTGGAGCTGTGTCTTCGTACCAAAGCCCAGGACGGCTTAGCTTCTGAGGTTCATTCAGTCCAGTGTGGTCGTAAGGTGGTTTGCCAGCACCTGCGCGTATATATGCTTTAGAACCTGTATTTTGGGGAGGTAAGTGCGTTTGTGACACGCTTGAAATTGAGACTGGTTATCTTTAACAACAGGTAGTTATTTCCATTAATGGGGAAATCTTGTGTCACTGCAAACAAACACTGAAATTCTGACAATGCCCGCCCTTCCCTCTGTGAAAAGTTCTAGAAAAACAAGTTACTTGTACTCCATGCAGTACTTAATATTAGTGCAGTGGGAGGGGCTGCTTTAGAGAGGAAAGTGAATTGCAAAGTAAATGCACTATATAGAGAGGAAAGACTATTCAAATACTGTTTTGGGGTTGGGTTTTTTTTTCCATTCTGGTTTGCATGAAGTTTCTGTTCCCTATGGATTTCCAAAGGCAGCTTTTGGCCTGTGGATTCTACACCCCACATTGTGATCCTGGCCTCTCTTGTAAGCTACGGAAAAGACAGGGTGAGTTTGGGAATTGGGTGGAAGCTTTCTGATGAAGCCCTTAGCATAGGATGTTCCCTGTGAAAAGTTTAAGGTGTTTGAGCAAAAGACAAAGCACGATCCTGAATGAACTCCCAGAGTACTCTACTCACTGCCTTATGTAGAGCTGAGTTAGAGCATTAAACCCACACTGTTAGTCCACCCTGGAGTTTCAACTGGACAGCCTTGTTTCCAGCTCAAAACACAAGCAGGACAGATGCAGCTCTCTGCTGCACACAAGCAGGACAGGTGCAGCTCTCTGCTGCTAAATGAAAGTGGAGGCACAATAACCCATTTGCTAAGATCTTTTAATGCACTGGTTTGTGCTAAGGGAGTTTTTCAGTTTGTTTCTGAAATAAAAGTGTATTTGTCCACCTGCAAAGTACCTGAGACAGCAGCACACTTACCTTTACCAGGTATACTTACCCTGGGAGAGCTGAGGCATTACCCCCCCTTTAGCACTGGCCATGGAAACACCGGCTTCTGCCATCTGCAATACAGCCTTGGGCGTGCGGCTCCACAGCCCCACTCCCCCCATTCACAGGGGAGATGCCTGCCCTTGTATCACACATCATTTACAGAATCAAATGCCTGAAAGTAAGGAGACAACTAACTGAGATCATCATCAGCCTCATGCAGGCTGAACAGACATAAACACACGTCAGGCAAACGTAATGAACCGTCCTACAGTGAGAATGGGGCTTTCCCAATGCTTCCTCCTTGAATTCCCCTCTCCCCACTCACCGAGTAGCTCAAGGAAATTGTGTGCCATGCAGCTTAGCAGTAGGCTTGAGTTTTTTGCAATAAAAATGTGAAACTTCTCTATCATGCTGCTAATTTGCGCACAGGGAAAGAAAAGAAAGAGTTTAATTGCATCCCTCATCCTAAGACGTGAGCATCTGCTGCCAGACAGCAGTAGCAGGCCTGCCCTCTGCATTCACAGATGCCAAAGTCCATGCCAGAGCCATGGGGAACAGAGGCTTGGATTTTAAGATTAGCCCCACGAGCCTGGGAGCTGACTGCACACCTAAAAGATGTATTTTATTCCCAAGATAAACATTTTGAAATTCCATGCCCGATATAATGACATACTGGCAGTATTTTCCTCAGTGACGGGTATGGCTCAGCACAGAGCAATGAAACACTAGAACAACGTCCTGAAGTTAACATTTACATCCCCCTAGCAACTAGCCCCCAAATCCTGGCAAAACCTCTCCAATTAACTTCCTCTGCTATTTAAACGTTAGAATTCAGTAGAAAACCAATGGGTGCCTGCTTTTACTGTTGTTCTTTGGACGGTTATGGCTTTCCACACAGTCTCTTCTGTTTGGTCAGTGCCAAGCTGAAACTTGGCTGAAAATGTCAAGAGCAAGCTATCGAGGTCAAGAGAAAGAAATACGGAACTTAACGAGTGTTTGGAGCAGTCAGTACRGCTTGAGGAGGTGATGGGACTAAGCACTCGGTAAAGACGAAACAGTGAATAAAGTAGGTCCCCTTACCGCTGTTAACAAAATAGTTCTTTGATTCAAAATATAACTACGGAGATTAGGAAGAGAAACATTTTTACTGAAAATGAGGYGTCTGGCATATAGTTTCTGGTTAGAAAAAATGATTACCTTATAGGCAGATACAGGAATGGAGGATTTGCTTTTTTTAATCATGTRTTTGACTTGGGTATTTCTTGAAAGAGAAAATTCCTGGATTTGTAAACTCAGGCTCTCCCGAGAGTTTTTGTCCTAACTCTGTTAGCCAAGGTGTAGCGCAGAATCCAAGCCACCGAAGTTACAGTTAGGAAAACCTAGAGCTGACTGAATATATCGTCATCCCCCCCAGTTTAGTTATTTTTCTCTTCTGGAAAATGGACAAAATCCTAATCCTCCAAATGAGGATGATGAAGCTGTAGTGGCTGTAAAGGCCGTATTTACTCCGTTGTCTGTGAGACACGCGGGAGAATCTGTCAGAARCGGTGATGAGAAAATGGCAGACCCTGAGGAAGGGAGAGCGTGTGCCCCGAGGCTAAAGCGTCTGCATCAACCGTACAGAGACAGGCCACAGCTTATTACTGAAACAACAGGCTTTAAAAGTACTTCTTTCCATCTTTCCAGTCGGAAATGTCGTCTTCGCTCGCTGTTCTGAGCGAGGCCATACCCACAGCGCACCGCCCGCCTCGCCGGCCTCCCCTCACTGGGGGCGGCGGGAACGGCCCCCGGGCGCTGGGGCTGCGCCGCCGCCGGGCGGCAGAGGGCGCCCTACCAGCGCCCGCCCGCTGAGCGCCCGCCAAGATGGCGGCCTCCAGGGCAGCGGGGGCCGCGGGCGGGGGCCGCGGGCGGCGGCGGCCGCCGGTGCCGGCGGGGCGGGCGGTGGTGGCCGCCGCGCTGGCGGCGCTCGGCTGGCTGCAGGTGGCGCGCGGCGCCGGGTGAGTGTCCGCGCGGGTGCCCGGGCGGCGCGAGCCCTGCCATCCCGGTACGGGCGGGCGCCGTGGGTCCCTTCCCGGCCGGTAGCGCCGCTCCGCTCCTGGGGCTCTGGCCGGGCGCCGCCGAGCCGGTGCCCCGAGGTCGGCTTGGTGGTGCGGGTACTAAGCGGGACAGCCTCCYGTAAGCCGGGGAGGGTTACAGCGGTACCGGGGGCTCCCCGGGGGCGGGGGATGTCGGTGAGGCCTTCCCCGCCCGCCACCCCAGCTGAGCAGCTCTTGTCCCGCCGCGCAGGGCTGCGGACGCGCTCTGCCAGGGCAGCCTTGGGGCAACCGGATCTTCTCCTTGCAGGAGCCCCCCCAGCGACCCTCTGCTGCAGCCGTATTTCCCCTCCCGGCACGGCCCGCGGCACCACCACAGGCACGTCAGAGACTGCCAGCCCGTCAAGTACGGCAACGTAACACACGAAGCTTGGCCCAGCGACAACAGGACGGGCGGCCCAGTGGCTACCACCAGAACGTTTGTTTCTTACATCCCCTCAGAGGGCGAGAAACGCAAGGTGGTCTATGGCCACTTCACTTTCGTGAGGAACCCCCTGAGGACCTTCTCTGTGCTAGAGCCGGGCGGCGCGGGAGGCTGCCAGGTTCACCGCAGAGCCCCCGTGGAAGAGACTGCAAAGCTTGGGAAGTGTCTGGTGGCCCAGAACGGTGGGTACTTCGACATGGGAACTGGAGAGTGCCTTGGCAACGTTGTGAGCGATGGAAAACTGGTGAGAAACTCTGGAGGCCTGCAAAACGCTCAGTTCGGCATCCGGAAGGATGGCACCATGGTGTTCGGGTAAGAGCTTGGGGGATGTTTGGAGAGCGCTCTCTCCTCCCTGAAGACCGGTAGGAATCACTGAGGCAGGAAGCACTGCCCAGGCRCTGGCTCCTTGGCCTCTCTCAGTTACAGCATGAGGATGCTTTGAGCACTTAAATTAGGGCTGTCCTACCTGTACCCCATTGAGCTATCTCTGGCCGTTGGCTTTTTTTCCTAGGATGAAGAGAAGCTGGATAAATTACTCTGATGATCTCTAGCTGCTTAGGTTCTTATGTCTCCTCTCCCAACATGCAACAGGTACACTTGATGATGGTAGAAGGGCAAGAGGTCTCTCTCCTCCCCACAAAGGAGAGGCAGAGCGGACGACATAACTGCTCTGGCTACAGCACAGAAATGCTGGGGTTGGAGGGGACCTCTGGAGGTGCCTCGTCCAACACCCTGCTCAGCGCAGGGTTAGCTGGAGCAGGTTGCTCAGGGCCGTGTCCAGTTGGGTTTTGAACATCTCCGAGGATGGGGACTCCACAACCTCTCTGGGCAAACCTGTTCCTGTGATTGACCACCCTTTATAGTAAAAAAGTTTGTCTTATGTTAAGTTACTTACTGTTAAGTAGAAATCCAGTGTGTTGCCTTGCAGCTGCGCAGACCTCTGATTCCTCCTGTTTGTGCCTATACTGCTTGCGTTACTGTACAACTTCACATAGGCACCCACTCCAATTTTCCAGGAAGAGGGTGAGAGCTTCCCCCTAAGTCCTCTCACCATTTCCTTATTTGTGTGCATATGGTTGAGATCCCCTTTTGTTTATACTTTGTTGTTTCAAATTCTTATGCCCATGTCRCCCTGCAACCTTCGCTTGCCAGCCTGGTCTACCCTTTCCTCACTTGACTGTGGGTGATCATCTCTCTCCTGTGTCATCCCTGGTCTAAAGCTCACCTCAAGAGATCGCCTATTTACAGAAGTTACTTTTGCCTCACTTGGTCAGGTGCTCATTCCTCAGAGAGGKTTCTATCCTTGTAAAAGCCAAATTCCTGTTGTCAACACCAACTGTGCTACTGCTTATTGACCCACAGAATCCATCCACTGCTTCTCAAGCCCTTCCTCCTCACCAGCAGGATTGAAGAGAGGACCACCTGGGCCACCCTTGGCTATCACCCCCAGAGCCATGCAGTCACTCTTGATACACTCCTGGTTTCCCCTGGCAGCACTGTTGGTGCCCATGTGGAAGAGCAGCAGGGGGTAATAATCTGGGGGCTGGAGAAGCCTCAGCAGTCTCCGCACACCATCCTAGATCTGAGCCCCAGCACACCTCCCTAGGCAGGTTAACAGGTGGGGGCTCTGTCCCCCGCAGCAGGGAACTTCCCCCTATCACTCACCCACCTCCTCTGGTGCTGCTGCGGGGTTCAGGCTCAGCTGGCACAGACGCATCGTTTCACAGAGCTCCCAGCCCCTTGCCTGCTGCCAGGGCACTGAACCTGGGTGGAAGAAGAGCTCCCTCCTGGTGGCAGAGCTCTCAGACTTCCAGCCTTCATCATCACAGGATTTGCCACCTCAGTGAGCCGATCCTGGGTGCTCCTTCCAGGCATTGTGGGGTTCAGGGTTTTTCTCTTTCTCACCGTCCCTGCTGCTGTGCAGCCTGCAGACCTCCTCCTGTAGCTCCTTGTCTCGGCAGCATAGCTCCTCAGCCAGCACACACTAGGACACTGTTTCCCTTGGCCCCAGCTTCAGCAAAAGGCACCAGGTATCCCCGCAGCCCGAGCGCTGCCTTCTCCCTCTACAGCTCAGGCTGAATTGAGGTGTCTGCTGCGCTGGGGGTAGTTGTAGAAGTCAGTGCTGGAGGCTGTGCCCTGTGGTGTGTCACCACAGCTGACCACAGACCCTACCCTCTGCAGAGTTTCCAGCTCCCCACTGCACGAGCCRCAGCATCTCTTGGCTGCTGGGAGCTGTGGTCTCAGCCTGGCGGTTATATAGGCCTCTTCCTGGCACCAGGTGAAAGGGTGTGTAACACTCCCTAATCAGCTGGAGACAAAAGCTCAAAGCACGCTTTGGTGAGGAATAGCTGACAGAGGGACTGTTAGTGTGTGTTGGAAGTAAAGGCCCCTGGTAGCTACCCTTCCCCAGCAGCAGCAGGCACCCTAAAGGTCCTGGAAGGGTTTCTGGAGGTCCTTGTGATGGTCTCAGAAGATTGAGCAGCAGTCTGGAAGCTGCTGCATCTGTTGGCTGCGTTCTCCACTCTTCTGTTAGCCCACTCCCACGTGCCCTCAGACCTCAGCAAGGGTCCTGCAAAGCCAAACTGCCTGTACCAAGCCAGGGCTTTGGTGTGCAGCCATTCTCTTGACAGCCCTGAGAACCATGGCCTTAATTTATGTGGCAGAGGGGCTGGCGGAGTTGGTGACCTGTCCATTTTAGTGAGGGGGCTTCTGCCGAGGGGACCAACAGCAATGGCAAGGTCACTGTTGAGTCCTTAATCTCAGCTCTGCCCTGCTTCTCTCCTGCTCTGGCAGGATTTCCCGTGTTAAATGCAGTCATGGCGCTGTGTGAGTTGTTGTCTCCTTGGTGTCTTTGCAGCTTCCAAAACATGACACTAGAAATAGTTTTGGTGTAAATAATTTGGTCTGTCAGGGCAGTGGGGAAAGTAATTTGCACTTGACCCTGTCGCACTATATCACGATCAGCAGGACGGTGCACCAGGGCACATTGTTACCCCCCACCTAGCAAAGATGCTGCCTCTGCCACGTAGACTGGCGATGGATAATTGCAGGCTTTAAAAGCTGACAGTTGATTAGTCCATGCTCAAGCTGTTGTGCAATTTGATCCATTTTCAGCTGTGTTCATTTTGTCTTTGTGTTCTCTTCCCATGGGTAAAGGGATTTCTTTTTGCATGTTTTCCATTCAGGTATTTTCAATTACACTTTTCTACAAAGTGCGAAGCTTTGTTCAGCTGCAGTCTCGGATACTAAAAAACTAAAAGTTGAGCATCCAGCTCCTAGACATGTCTGGAGCATGTAGAGCAATCAGTTTTAAACCAAAAACCACAGGCAGAGCTTACAGTGAAAGCACAGCTGTTCAGCCCCAACCTTTGCTGCTGTCCTCTTCTGTCAGTTGCAAACATCACCCAGCATCAGSTTCTGATGAGGCGGGTGTTACTCAGCACCCTAATTCTTGAGAGAAGAATATCTCTTGGGAAGCACCCCACAGTGACACACAACGCCCGATCGTGGAAATGGTAGCTTTTACTCTCTGATGGTTCAGTGAAAGGTTTTGCTGTCTGGACRAGTAGAGGAAGCTCTTTCCCAGACGGAGGGGAGCAGGTAGCATCCAGCAGTGTCTTCCCCTCAGTGCAGCTGTAGGCAGACTGGATGCTGTTGCTGAAAACCCTCTCAAAAGCTGTTTGGTGTCACTGTTTTGCAGAATGGAAGCTGACAGGCAGCAAGATGTTACGGCTGCTTCCACAGATCCCTGAGTATTTGACAATGACTCTGCCCTCATGTTCTGCCAGATGCTTTCTGCCCTTATTATCCTGGCTCAGGTCCACTGGCCACATTGTTGGCAGGAGTTGTTTCAYGCACCGTGGCCTGGGACCATCATTAACAGTGGTTTTGTGCAGAACAGTGGAGAACAGGGTCCACYCTGGCTGCTAAAGTGATGTTTTGCACTGCTTGGCCTCTAGTTTTGGATGTAGCTAGCCTTCATTCAGGCACCTTCTCCCCTTCTCCCYACTTCTGGAGCCTGCAGGCAGCAGAAGAGGCTTTTACATGACACTGCTGTGACTGTGGGTAACCCCTCCTCTCTCTTTCCTAGTTACCTGTCTGAGGAAGATGTCTTGGATCAAGCAAACCCTTTTGTGCAGCTTGTGAGTGGGGTAGTTTGGCTCCTAAGAGATGGAGAAGTGTACATCAATCAGAGTCAAATGGCTGAGTGTGGTGAAATTCAAACCACAGGTAAATATTGTAAAGCCTAGCTTCAGCCCGGGTATAGATGGTCCTTCTGATGGGACTATTGGAAGGAGGGGGTAGCAGTGGAAACTATGTTGTCTAGTTGCAGTTTGCTACTCACTTAAGAGGTCCAAATTTCTTCTGTGCTACTTTACCTCGAGTCTGCGGCAAGTGCAGTACAAGAAATAGGCTGCCTGCAAGATGAGGCTGCACTTGCCTGTTCAGGGTTGTTGAACAGAATTTGCTGAGGACTGTAAATAGTGGTGGCGTGATTGGCATTAATACTTGTCCAGAGAAACTCAAAGCAGATGCCTCTTATGGGAGTTTAAAACTGAGGGCTTGTGAATCCCCTTCTTTGTTCCTGTGCCAGACAAAAACTTAACAAGAGTGCTTCTGGAAATGCTATTCCTAGATGGTCTTGGATGAACAAGAGGAACCTGGGCTCTGTTCTCGTTGTGTTTCAGTTTAGATGAGCTCCTTGCTGGGAGCCGTTTTGCAGACAGATGTGTCTAAACAGCCAGCTCTGTCACCCAGCTGGTGCGTGAATTATTCCGTCTCCTGCACAGGAACCTTCGACAAGTTCATCAATGTGATATCAGCCAGGACTGCGGTTGGACACGACAGTCAGGGGCAGCTGGTCTTGGTTCATGTGGATGGACAGACAGAATCCAGAGGGTAAGGCCAGGGCTGTGGTAAGGTCTTGGGGCAGGTGCAAGATCGATCTTTACATTCTGTCACTGGAACTGGAGGGACTCTGCAGCTGCCAGTAATATGTTTTAAGGCAGAGACTTGCAGACCTCAAGAGGTCAGTTGAAGACGCTGCTGTTTGGTGTCTTTCTGGCAGAGCCAGAAAAGGCTAATGCAGCTTCCAGACAGTGAGTCAACATACCTGGGATGGGAGAGCTTCCCCCCTTCCACTGAGGAGAGGGACCAAGCTTCTAGTATAGCAGTTTCATTGAAGTCAAATAGCATGAATGAGCAACGAACAACTGTTTGCTTTTGCAGGGTCAACCTCTGGGAAATGGCTGAATTTCTGAAGCAGCAGGGAATCATCAATGCTATCAACCTGGATGGTGGAGGGTCTGCAACGCTGGTCTTAAATGGGACCCTCGCAAGCTACCCGTCTGAGCACTGGTAGGTGCTGGCTGCACGTGCCCAGGGCTGCACAAGTAACCACGCAGCTCCCGTTAGCGTGCAGAGCTCAGTCCTACCCCCCTGCTCTGCAGGGGAGTCAGTCTGCATTGCTGGGAGATCACAACATAAAGGCAAGTGACAGGTTTTGCGGGAGAGAGTGATTCTAAAATGTAAAGCAATTTAGTGACTACAGATTTTTTCCACTCAGTCATCCGGGATTAAAGTTTAGCTGTTTTCAGACATGCAGCAAAGCTGTTTGACATGACTGAGTGTGAATCAGATAAGGAAACAGCTCTTAGACCAGGAGATTCAGAGCGGCACGTTCACAGGAATTAGCAGAGATCTGTCAACAGCTTATTATTATGGAAGAGAAACACTGACTTGGAGACCCTGCCCTGCCCTCATGTGAGGGAACCTAAAGAATATTTTACTTTAAATCTAGCTTTTTAGTCATTTCTGACTGTAAACATGGGGATTTAAAATTCAGTTTGCAGTCTGACAGTTGAAAGCCAAGCGTTGCTATAACTGTAATGACTTATATCAAAGCAAATAATATTCAAGAAAAGGCGTGTTGAAGGCCAAAGTTAGGGAAGCTAGGACTGCTTAAAGGGAGACTTTGCTTGCATGTTGCTTTCTGTAATTCCGTGTTTGAAATGACTCCTATCCAATAGGTAGTTAAAACATTGACTCAAATCTAGTTTTATGTTTATATTTTCCCATTATTAACRTTCTTGTTTGCCGATGTGAATCAGAATGAAAGTTTGTGGATTGTATCAACTGGTTTCACGTAGGGCTGGGAGCAGCACGGTGCTTGCACACCTTATGGGACCTGTCTTCTGTCCCCAGCTCCTTTGACAACATGTGGCGTTGCCCTCGGAGCATCTCGACCATCATGTGTATCCACGAGCCTGCCTGCGAGCCTGCAGACTGCAGCGGTCACGGGGACTGCGTGCAAGGGGAGTGCCACTGCACTGGGGACTTCTGGAGAGGCCCAGCCTGTGACGTCTTGGACTGCGGCCCTTCCAGCTGCAGCCTGCATGGCGTCTGCACTGACTGTGAGTCACCATGGTGTGCAGAGAAGGCCGCTAATGTGGAGATGCCAGTGGGTGCCTGTGGGTGGCTTTAGGGGAAGCACGGACCTGGGCAGCATATACATGGGGAATATCGCTTACCTGCCCAGGAGGCACCATGGTGGGGCCTCAGCACGTCACTGTGTGCAGTCCTGGCTGGTCCACGGAGTCCTTTCCCACCCTGGTGTGAAGGAGCATAGCTCACGTGAACTGGCACCAGCAGTAGCCGCTTCCTTCGCTGCAGAGAGCAGCAGTCTTTGGAGAGGCTTCCCAGCCCCGGGAGCCCAGCCCTTTAGGGCCGCAGGTGCTGATTGTCTGGCCAGCCTGTGCCCTGAGTCTGGAAGCCAGCTGGTGCTGTGTGCCTCAGCCCTTGTCTTACCTTCTGGGTGTATGGAACCGCTCTCCCCCTTCCCTCCAGCATCTGAAGCAGCAGTAGAGAGGGTCAGAACACGCTGCCTTTAGGAGACAGCAGCAGGGCTTGGCTGGGACTCAGATCTGGAAACTGGACCCATAATAGGACTTGACTTCATACTCTGTGTCTGAGTTTCCCTTTCTGCCCCCTGGGGTTGTGCTCCTGGTTGGTTTGTAAATCCGCGGATGGGAAGGGCAGTGTATTATGCTGTACGACACAGCAGCTGAGTTCTGCCCCCTCCCCTTAGTGTTCCTTCTTGACTCTCCTGCTTCACCATTTTTACAAGTGAGCAATCGCAACTCTTCTGTAAAGTTGTTTTGAATCTAGGGACTGCGTAATATACACCCCCAGCTTCTGCTCTTCTGTGCCTGCTCAATCCTGTTTTCCTGTTTCTTCGCTACCTCCCTGGTTGAACTCACAGCCAAGTTTGCACCAGTGAAGTGACTGGGCAGAGCTCAGTGGCTACAGGTGTTGGTAATAGCTGACCCAGAGTTAATCTCTCAAAATCCAATCAGCAGGAGGTTCTGCTGTGTTTGGCAGCTGCAGTGGGTGGGTATTTGAACCTAACCTGTGTGTGAGTTCAGGATTCCTCTTCCGTGGGTTCCTTGGCAGAGGCAGGGAAAGTTAAGAGGGCACCCCAAGAAGCAGAGGCTTCTAATTTTGAGTTCCTGCTATTTCTAAGTCTTTCTCTGTTGTTGTTAATGCCTGTTTGTGTGTGTTTGCACAGCTGGATGCCTCTGTGATGCTGGCTGGATTGGCAGCAACTGCAGTGAAGGTAATGCTGACTTCCACTCCACTCCACTTCTTCACAGCCAGCAAGGACAGTGTGAACCACTTCCTAACAGCTGGCCGCCTGCRGCAGTGGGTGGCTCCCCAAGAGGGAGCAGTGAAGGGAAAGGCTACAGAGCGYGCTTTTCTTTTTGTCAGTGTGAGTTTAATTGCAGCCTGAGCATCTTAAGATTGGCTTGGTGCGAAGCACTCTAAGCCCTTGCTCCTTGTTCAAGGCGCAGACTCGGCTCCTGTTCTCTGAGCAGCCATCAACACCCTGTGCCAGCGACTACTCCGTGGGTATAAGCATGGAGTGGGGTTGCTGCCTTTGTAACGAGGGCCCTGATGAGATCTCTGCTTGTCTCCTGTAGCTTGTGCTAGCGGTTTCTATGGGGACGCTTGCACCCAGAAATGCCACTGCCAGAACGGTGGCTCATGTGACCCCGTGCACGGAGTCTGTTCCTGCCCTGCTGGGTACTACGGCACCAGCTGTGAGCAAGGTAAGGGCTGCTCGGAATAACAGCCTGGGCTGGGGAGAGGCTTTTGTGTCACATCCGAGCCACCTCTTGTAGGCAAAGCAAGTGTGAGGTCTGCCAGGCAGGCTCAGGCCTGAACTTCACAGCTGGAGCGTAACCTGCCAGCTCCCAGCTCTTAAGGGCTTGCCTGCCCTACCCAAATTAGCTACAAAGAAAAGGAGGAAGCAGAGAGGAAAGAGGAGTTTTCTTCATCATTAGAAAATTGTGGATGCCTGTTTAGTCTCTGCACCAAAGAACTGCGTTGCTTTCCCAAGCTCGTGAGTGTAGAACAGGAATACTTGCATATCCTTTGCTTGAGGGTGTTGCACCAGGCCCTGCCTGTAGCCCGGGCTTCAGGTGATCCAAGTCAGTGGGTGTGCAGTGCTCCAAAGGGCCATTCTGGCTTACAACCTTGGAGCTCTGGCTGTGCAGGTGCTAGTGCTAACAGAGCCAGCCATGTTTTCGATTGTGTAACCACTCCAGCTTTTCTGAAGTGCTCGAGGCCCCCCATGTATCTGACTGATCAGCCTGCTCTGGTGACAGGACAAGTTAATTACAGCGTGGGTGTAAACTTCTTGCATGCATGGTTACACGAGCAATGCTTCGTTCCCAGCTTAGGAATGCTCAGCCAGCCCAATCCCTATTTTACAAGATCTTCTCCTTGAAGTAAACAAAATAACAGCAGTTAACTCACCGTTTGGTGCTTTCAGGCTGCTGGAGGAAGTAGGGTGGGCAGGCAGAACAGCTTTGTCAGGCTGCTGGAAACCCGGGGCCCTGACTGCTCAGCGCAGCCAAAGAGCCCACTGGATGCTTGTACTCAAAGACGAGTACTTGCTTCCTTTTAGGAATCAGCTGCTGATGCCCCCCTCCACCTTTGCTTCTGAGCCAAACAGCAGGGCCGTAGCTCAGATGTGGCGGGGAGAAAAATGCATGGGAAGCAACAAGGCCAGAGATTGCTGTGGTGACAGAAGTGACACGAACACCTTGGTCGGATGTAGGTGAGGTTTGAGCCTCTCGTAAAGCTGTGAGCGTGCCCGTCCCTCCTGGCACTGAGCTGGTGCAGCTGGGGAAACAGGCACAGTTGAGCTGGGGGCAGGGGGAGCTGCAGTGATAGACTGGGTGGTTTCAAAGCATGTGGAGCTTTGACAATGACYGACTTTGTAATCAATTCCCTAGAGTGTCCCATGGGCTGGTATGGGCCAAACTGCCAGAAACCATGTGCATGTGAACACATGTGTCCCTGCCACCGGGAGACAGGCAGCTGCAACATCACCTACGAATTGGCAATACAGGACCAGTTAAACAAAGGTACCTCTGGTTACAGCAGTTGTGTGTTTAAAAAAAAAAAAAAACCACCAAGTTGGAAGAGCAGCTTTGGTGCATAATGTTCTGTTTGCTGGCTGCCATCTTACCTAAGCTTGCTCTTTTTCAGTGGAATTTTACACCACTGCCTTTCTTCCCTCTGTTCTTTGTTTTCCAGCTGGGTGGTGTTTGGCTTCCCAGCATAAGGGAAGGAGCAAAGAAAAGTTCTCTCTGTCACAGTAAGTGTGTAATACTCATCCTATACATGTATACATGCACACYGAGTCCATGCCATCAATTGCTCACTGCGAGATGGTTGTTCACACCACTCCTGAGTGCCAGGGCAGTGTGTCAGACCTGCTGCTTCATTGCCCAAAGCATCTGTGTTCTGACTTCATTGTATCACCTACAGCTCATGATGGGAAAGATGAGGATATGGAAGGCAAAGTGATAGAAACCTCATCGTAAGCCAAGTGCTGAGCTGAAGCCCCCATCACTGACAGTTCGTGCTCTGAGCCTAGCGCTCTGCAGCTTACAGTTAAACAAGAGCCACCTTTCCTCTCCCACTGATGCACTGTACACGCAACAAATGGACAAGGACAGTTCCAACACCAGAGCACAGCTTCTGTAGTATTGGTGAAGCTACAGTTGCTCTGCAGGCACAGCTGGTTGCTTGTTAGCTGAGTGGAAAGCTAAAAACATCCATTTGCTCCAACTGCCAGAGCAGCCCTTCAAAGGGTTTCACAGAGCGTGTTCTCAACTGCCTGAGAGCAGAACCACAAGCTTATGATGACAGAGAAGGGAGTACAAACCTCGAGAGGTCATTTGCACAGTGGGAACATGTGAAAGCAGGTCAAGAGATGTCACTTACATGGATTTTTCTTCTGTCTGACAGAAAAACCTGGCTCTCCATGACCTCTGTCTTGGCTCTGCTTCTCATGATTAGTGCCATGGGAAACATAGGCCTTTTCCTCAAGGCGAGCTCGGAGAGGCACCATAAGAGTGGTGGCTATCTCTACCACCCCCTGAGGGAGATGAATGGGGAAGCCAGTCATACCTCCACATCTGCTGCCTGCGAGACAGAAGATGCTCAGGACCAAAGTCAGGCACTCCTTTAGAGTCCCGGATGAGAAGAGATGAGGTATTTTACTCTGCATCTTGTACTGCACCACTCGGCACCGACTGTTACAGAGGCTGTTCAGACCTAGGGTGTAAAACTGCTGACTAACCCAAGAGCAGCAGCAAGATACCTCAGTCCAAGAAACTCCCTTGTTTCTGGCCCAGCCCTGCTGAGAACATGGCTAGCTCCCTCCCTTCCTCTGCTGCTCCAGCCAGAGCAAACAAGACTGTGTAGTTAGTAGCCATAGGAGGATGCAGGGCACAAGCCACAGGGCCAGAGTCCACACACACAGGTGGATAAGGGAATTCCACTGCTGCAGCAGGAAAGGAAATGGGCTGGTTCCCTCCAATGCTTGAGGGAAACAGGTGAGGAATGTAAGCCTAGGCACTTCAGAAAGGTCCCTTCTCACCTGAGCAGTGSTAAGAATTTTAAGATGCAAGATAAATTGCCTGTAGCATAAAGCTAGGCTTAAGGATGGTGTAGTCTATAACTGTCTGCCCTTCCCTGGTAGGCAGACCATTTTAAAATGTTGAAACAGGTGCAGCACACAGTGAAACCACAACATTGCTCCTTCTGGCCACAGCAGTAGGCTCAAAGGCTGACACACAGGGTTGGGGCTTTCTTGCACCTGACTTTCTTCACCTGGCCTATGTTGACTGCAGGGCCAGAGTGTTTTCTTACTGAATCCTTAGTCCTAGGAGTAGTCTAACAGGTGCTTGAGGAGCACTGCATTTGTGGTAGGTTCTTGCAGTACAGCAACATAAAAAGCCTTGTCAGTTCAAAAATTCCATTCTTGCATTCTCTCATACCTCCCAGAAGCCGACATGCTCTGCCCGGCTGCATGGGCTGCCACTGAGGTGCCCTGCCACCACGGTACCTCAGCCTGGACAAGGGACAAGACAGCAGCAGCCCAGCGTGCTCAGCATGACACGAGTGAGCTGTGGGACTGATCAGCCTGTGCCCTCCTCAGCCAGCGGGACAGTCTGCACAGCAGCCCTTGCTCGCTGCTGCTAGAACTGCCCTTCCCTCGCCAGAGGGAACGACTGCCAGCAGCAAGCTGTAAGCACTTCAAGCAACCCAAGATCCTGAACATGTCAGCTGGAAATTGGACATTTTACTAGAATACATCCTTGCAGAACGCATTTTAAAAAACAAAACCAAAACCAACATATTTGAGTTTGCTTCCATGTGAGGGAAAACTAGCCTTTAATGTGCTACTGTAATGCTGCAAAGAGGGGTGTAAAGCCTGTCTGAGCCTGAATATTAACATTTTTATGCACTCTGTTTTTATCTCCCCAAGTAAAGGATATGTAATTTTTGTGCCGCTGTTGGCATCAAATCAACCTGTAAACAGAAGATTCTATTTTTCTATTATTTACAGAAGACTATTTGAAACTTGAATAAAGTCTATTACTAATAACTGCCTGAAACTCAAATTCTTAATACTCGGTTGCAGAAGGAAGACACGATCCTTTCCCAGTTAATCTCAGTTGGCCATTCGAACCCAGGGGGCCCTTTTTATTTTAAATAACCAACTACATTGCAGGATGATGTGTACCAGCCTACTCTGTGGTATGAAAATGAACAAAAAATGCTGGTTCTACAGGAGAAAATGAAAGAACATTTTAGTTAAAAAGCAGGAATAACTGAATACAAGCAAGACTTACCTCCATTTCCGTGGGTAGAGAGCAGCACACATGCTTAAATTTTCAGTTTACGACAATTTGAACAGTTGCATCAAACAATCAGACATGTTCTTTAAAGATGCTTTTTTTATTTCCCACATACAGAAATGTACAACCCCTACCAGAACCTACAAATACTGTAACGAAGTACATTTGTTGTCAAGTAACACATTACAAAGCACTCTGCATTTTGCTAGTGTGCTCTTAAAGAATGTTTGGGGTTTTTTGGCTGAGAAAAATCAGGACTTCAGTATATAAAAATGAAGACAGCTGCAAGGGAGAAAAAGTAAGTGCTTGCTAAAAAAAAATTAATGCCCATTTAACTTATATATGTAACTAATAGCTTGGAAGTGGATGTTGATGTCATTAAAAGCCAATGCATGTCACATGATTCCAATTTAGCCTTCCAAGAGATAAATAATCAGGTATAAGACTCATCACAAACATGTTGGAAGAATATTAAAGCTAATAGCATGCAGGAATCTTTGACAAATGCTTGTCAATTTTAGTCCTGAAGAGTCTAATAGCTCTGTTTCTTGCATTGTTTGGCTCACAAGATAAACATTTCAGATATTAAAGAAGTGTGAGCTAGTAAAATGCCTTTTGAAATAAGGGATTCCTCTGACTCTAGTATGGCTGGCCTCAGCTGCTGCGTCAATACAGAGAAATTTCACACCTGAGTTGAGTGGACAGTTGGGCTCACCACTTCCTACCAGGAATTCTGAGTTGCAGTAYGTGTTACAGATTTAAGATGACTGGATTATGGCATTTTCCAAAAGCTTTTGATGAATAAACCAAGTTGGGAATATAAATTCTTATTAAAAGTTGTTTTTTCCTGTTACTGAAAGGGAATTGATACAACCAAACGGGCCAGCCRTAAGACTGAAGTGAACAAGGCTGCGTCTGAAGCTCTGCAAACAGATCTGCACAGCCGCTCCGGATTCCCTCACGTAACGATAATCAGGATTGCTCTTCCCCCAACAGCAAGTACAGGAAGCAGAGACACAACCAACCAGGACATGCTCTCAGTGCCTCCCTGCTGACAGCGTAAGAGCGCGTTACGAGTGCCGGTTTACAGCTTAACCCTTGGCACGTGGGAGCAGTGAAGCAGCCAGTGCTGCTGCTTTTGCACCTTCCTGGGCTGGAGTCTCCCTCGGTCCCTCGGCAAGGCTAAGCTGTTCTGTCCACAGCCGTGAAAAAAGCCCTTTTCAAATCTGAAAGACAGCAAAATGCTTAGCCAAAATGACTCAGTTCCTGCATTCCAGCTTTGCCCTGAGTCTAGTCTGACATCCATCTTCAACGCGTGCCCACTGGTGATGTGCTCCGTGTTTGCCTTTCCCAGTCCTACTGGGACAGAAGCCAGTAAATGGCAGGATGGGGCAAACCTGTAGAAGTTGCTGAGAATAAAGGTTTCACATATGGCCATATTTAATTGTAAACAATGGCACAACACTTTGTACCTACAGCATAGCGTCCTTTCTCTTGAGATCTCGTATCACACATTAAACGTGGCGACAGCTTGTTGAGGTAGGTATCGTGTTTTGCATATGGAATACTTGAAACAGGGGAAAGCCCCAATTTACTGAGGAGCTATTTTTTTTTTAGGTACCCAGCTAGTTACCTGAACACAGCCCGAGCTCACCCACTTCACTGACGAGCAGCTGCCGGGATACTGCTGGGGCACAGGGAGGGCCTTGCTGCATCTCTAGCTCAGCACCCAAAACTGGAGTCCATTTTTCACRGTTCTGGCTTACAAGATTTATGAAAGATGAGTGGCTGCCAGGGAGCCAGAACCCAAAACTCCTCCCAGTCTCAACTCACAAGAGGTTGCTGTGAAGAAAACAGCGTGTTTTGTTTYCTAAAGCACACTGATGTCATTTTAGGGGGGAAAAAGGTGTTTTAGAAGAATTCTGCTTCTCTTGTATCTGCAGTTCACAAAGTCAGGTTTAAAAAGCACAGCATCAGCCAGAACATCCAGGCTGTTGCCCCCTTTCTCCTGTTATGTTAACATCCAGGGAAAAAAGGGGAAAAAAATCCATATTGGATTATTTAAATTGGTAGCTAAGTGAATTGGTAGGTGGAATAACCCAGGTAATTTTGCTTAAAATTGGCAAGGGAGAGATCACAAGCTGCTTCCCAAACAGACGTGTGCAGCAGTCTCTTGCGGGGCAGAGGCGCGGTACCACCGAGGAGCAAGAGGAAAAGCTGTGGTTGTGACGTCCCTGGAGCAGCAGGAGGGAGCACTCCCTAGCACCAGCCCTTCGCCTCTTCCTGGCTCATTCAGAGACCCGCCAGGGACTGCCAAGTTCCAGACGCCTCACTGACAAGAGTTAAACACCCAAAACTTGTACTGGTGGGAGGAGAACAGCACATGCCACATTTTAAAATAGAAAAAATAAAATCCAGTGCAATGGAAGAGATTCTTAACCAGAGCAAACCAAGGAGAACACAGGAAACAGGAATGTTACCACCATGGGACGTGACCAACCACGTAAGAATCAAGCCACAAGAAGCTGAAATCCTGAAACAGCACGGGGAGGACGAGGCTGGGTTTGCTCTTGATGCTTTGGGAGTCAGTTTGAAACTCTACTTCTAGCATCAAAATTAATTATGGGTAAAGGATTTTACATCAGGGATACACACATGAACTTTTAATTCCGGAACTCTTGATTTTCCAGAGCAAAGGTAGTACTTTTCCCCTCTCTATCAGACTCCAATTATGCTGAAATGCCAGAGACAGAAGTTTCATTCATCTGGGAGAAATGATAAAGTCCACAGAACAACCAGGGAACTCTGAAATCAGAACTTTCCCCGAGGCCTGCGTAACTAAGTTACCTGTTCTGCTCTCACAGTGAGAGATGCAAGGTGGGAGAGTAATTTCCTTGACTCCAAGTCTTTAAAAAAAACCAAGCAACTTACATGAAGAACTTGATGCGTTTATCTCCCATTGTTCCAAATATTGGGTCTCTCTTCTCCTTTGTCAATGCCTGGTGCTTCAAAACCAGTAATTAAAAAGCAGGGTTAGAAGGAACCAGTTTAMACGTACGTTGTTCTTAGCTGCACAGATTCCATCAACCGTAATAAAAACTTGGTGAGAGGGAAAGAAACCCCAAGGCTTTACTGAGGAAGATGGCCATGGATTGCTGTGCTGGAGGAGGACACCACACTTCCACCACCACCTGTGCTTGCCCCCCACCCCAAGCCCAGAACTGTTTGTGCTGCTCCCCAGCCGAGGGAACTGGAAACTCATTCATTTTAGACCACATTCRCCATGTTACGCGACACGAGCCACTTGGCTGGGATAACCTGAACAATTGCAGGGGCAGTACCCTCACGATCCTTCTGCAGGCAGCAGATCTGTGCAGAGGTAACCTCCAGCTGGTGGGGAGGAGTCTTCACACAGCACAGCTGGAGCCAAAAGCAGACATCTGTCCACATCAAGTCCTGCGTGTCTGCTAGCTGCAAATACTGCCTAAGGGCAATTGAGCATTTGACGCCTATTCTCACTTTGTTGCCACCTAGACAGGAACACGTATAACTTTGCTACCCAACCTGATCAATGGATCGCTAGCACCTTTGCTACACATCTGCTCTCTGGAATCATCGGTGGAGATTATGGACAAACACGGTATTTTTGGTGTGTCACAAAGATGCACTATCTTCTTACAACTCCTGAACCCAATCCTTGTTTCTTAATCCTAAGAAACATCCCTCTAGAGTCCAAAAAGCACTGGCCTCTAAACCTTACCTTGCAGGAAAAGATGACACGCAGCCCTCACCCCAGTGCTATGTACGATACAGCCCTTTACGCAAGAACATCCAGTGGTCACAAAAGATTAGAACTGAAGTAGAAAGACTTCTTGGGATCAGTTATTCCTTTCTAAAACAAAGTTCGTCCCATTAAAAAGGTGACTGGATTTAATAAATAGTCATTTTTGAAATTATAAATAAGTTAAAAATTAATTTAAAATAAGCTACTATTTGAATAAATACATTTCAGTAAGTGCTTAAATACATACATGCTTTTTTTTTTTTTTTTTTTTTTTTTTTTTTTTTTTTTTTTTAAGTTTTCTCTTCAAGTTAGCTCATGTTTTAAAGAAGCAAGTTCTATAATACTGCCATAAAATTTTGTGCCTTCAGGAAATAAAATATTGCTTTTCTTAGCCCTTTATAATTTGATTCAGTTCCCATTCACTTTGATGAGATGGGTCAGATCTACTCATTATTGCTTGTAAACCTGAGGAGAAAGGAAAAATAGTCTATCTTTAAGAAAGATGCTGCTCACTGGCAGCAGGTTCTCTGCCTGTACTTTCTAGAAAACCATTTTGACTTCTGTGTCTCAGTGGGTTAAAAAAATCCAACACATTTCCTAATAGCATCCTGTCAGCTGGGAAGAGGTTTTAGGTTTGACCTGGAACTGATTTCTGAAATGTCCTCTCTGTCTTAAGGTATTTACAGTTTGCTTCAAGTCCCTGCACCTGAAATGCCCACTTTACTTTCTGATGTGTAATTGGTACCCTGGGCACCCAGAAAACTAGATTAGTTTTGCTACACGTGAATAATCTAGTCCTACAGATCAAACAGATAAGGCAACATCAGTCTCCTCTACCACGCGTAGGAAAAGGACCGATTGGAAAGAGCCCTTTAAAGTTGAGTAATACACAGATTCATGCAAACTGACATTCATCCAAAAACACAATTCGTGGAAAAGACTACTGAGAAGTAGGCATCTGATATAAAATTTCTAAATCTGCCATTTGAATTCTAACTTTTTATGTCTAAAATAGCTCCCAGAAGCCTCTCTGTGTCCAGATGGCTGCTACCTGTGGTCACGCGAACGACTGCCTCAAGGCTCAGCCCCTGTAGGCTCTTTGGTTTGGTGCACAGAGCAGCTCTGGGGCGGCCAGGAAGCCCTGAGCGATTTTTCCTTGCCGCTGTAGCCTTGGCCCTGCTATCTAGAAAGATGGGAGCTGCTCTGGGACTGACTGGAAGATGTCGTGGCTCCACTCAGCTGGGAAAAGCCGCTGTTGCAAGATTCCAGGCTCGACATGGATCCCCTGGGATGGGACAAAACAGATGTATTTGTTAGGGAGGCAGCTGTTATTGGATAACTCTATACATCTGACAGGAGATCAATTTACACTCTGTAACACTTGCAGAAGTATTTTATTTTTTGTCCCATCATTTTCAAGTTTGTCTCTAAGAATCTCAAGGTTCCTTTGTGTCATGATGAAAAATTAAATTGTCATAGACATCTTTTTTCTTAGCTACAGATATTATACCTTGTCTCTTGCAGTTATTCTGGGAGTGGAGCCTCTGTGGGGCTGCATTCACAGCCCCTGAGCAGGAAGGAAAACTAAAGAGCACTCCAAATGCAGCACAGCTCAGTGAATGCAGCTGCCACTGCTAACCCGAGAGCTCCAGCCTGCTAAGCACGAGAGTCCCAGCTTCAGCATGTCCGGCCATGGTCTTCAGCTCCTTCTGCCAAAGCAGGCTGGGTTCACCGTAGCTGTGACTGCCTACTGTTCCTGACACATTTTATGCAGGTTGAGCAACAAGGAACAGGTTTGAATGATCAGAGTAAGGAATTTGCTGCTGCTCTGACTCCACAGGATCTGGCCAGCTCACATTCTCAAGGTTGCCACCTGCCCATCTGCAAGTCTGGCCTACCTAACACTTCCTCCAACTCCTAGTGAAAGGTCAAGTACTTGCAAAGAATTCAAATCACCCTGTAATTTGAAAAGCATTTTTTGCATTAAAGGAGGCTAGACAAATCCTGCCGAGGTTGATGTATTCACCTATTCAGAAAGCACTCTCCAAGTCACAACTGACACCCTTCTCAAGTGCCAAACGAAATATGTATGAAATAGCCCAGCTGATATTTGTTAAGTTACTCCAAAAGTAACTTCTCAAAATGTTCCCAACTAAGATCAAAAACCTCCTTAGCCAAAAACCTCCCCCTCTTCAGGTAGCTGTAAGCAAGAACTGAAACACAAATTCCACTGGTGGACATACAGCCAAGGGGTCCCTTATTACCTACAGCACTGAAGGACATTCTTTGCGCAAAATGCCACCAAGTTTTTGTCCATCTAACTTATCAATGAAACACACACCCTGTGGAGGTCATTGGTCTCTGGATGTTTAACTCGCACTCAGTCCTCTCACTTGGCTTCTCTATTGCAAGTCATATAGTAAATCTCCTACCTGAAGTCCTTGGATGCAAGCACCTCATAGTAGTATATAAGCTTGCACTTGTGACTGGACACTTGCAAAGAGGCAAGAACATCATCCACCCGAGGGAGGCTAGTGCCAGAACAGGGCAGAGGGCCATGCACTTTCCACTGGAGAATGTAAAAGCCAGGCCAGCGAGTCACATGAGATCCCTGGAAGAGAGAGAGAGTGCCATCAAGTGACTACCAGGCGTCTTAAGAAATAGATGAATGACTTGGCAAAGTCAAAAGAAACTATTGAGCTGACTACTTTGGGGAGCATACATCATTCACTTATTTTACATGCCTGAGCCACACGCCCCTGTAATGCTATTAAAAAAAATAAATGGTTGTTTTCAATTAGCTTATCATCATGGAATCTCTTTCCAATGGCTCAGTCTAAATTAGGACTGCAATAGCAGCCACTTTCACAGGGAATCCAAAGAATGATGACCACAGCAACTATTTCCAAGCAATACATGATTTCCCGCGCATCAATTCCTTCCCCTCCCCACAACCAGACCATTTTGGAGTTTGCTAGGACTGTAAGATCCATGCCAGGACCCAAACACATCTGACCTGGATGCTCTCTCCTTCCCGGCAAACCAGTGGAGATTCCATACGGCTGTAATCCACCCCAAGGACCCACGTCTTATCAATTAGCTGCATATTGTCCCCAGCAGCAGAGGTACTTGGTACCGTGGCTTCTTTATGACTTGTTTCAGGAGCTCGTTTGGAGTGAAAGAGGCTGAACACCACATCTCCCTTCAGGATGTCAAAGTCCCAGGTGATGACGGATTCCCCTTCCAAAATCTCCACAACTATCTAACAAGGGAACAGAACAAGCACATTGTAAAGAGTCAGGTCTTCAGATGGCAACCAGCATCTTCCTCCCCACTCTGCAAACATGCTTTTCTCTATAATCCTTCAGTTAAGCTATTGGTCTTGACTCCTAAGGAGGATATAGACTGATTTCCATTGCCACTCTTCTGCCCCAATAGATCTGCTCAGGCATTTTACCCCATCTCCCCCCTGTATCAGAGTTGCTTGTAAATCATTTGCTAGTTCTAGGAAAACCTCAGTGGAACTGAAGCAAAGCATTCAGGACACAGCAAAGAGCACCTTCCAAGTGGCTATGAACTCCAAAAGGTACTGCTGCTTTCTCAGGAGTCTAAGCAGGCCAAACCAGAGTTACTCATCATCAGTGAAGCTGGTAGACTGTTTTGACACTCGAGTGCTCCTTTTTTGGACATTCTGATGACCCCCGTCAGGATGTTCCCAGTACATACCTTCTTATATCACCACCATTACTGTCCTAGCTATGCCACTGAAAATGGAAGCTGTACTATAAGAAGGGAAACTGAGGGAGCTTTATTTCCTCAAGAAGGAGGTCCAGGAGATCAGCCCACAGTAGAGACAAGTGACACTGTTTCTCAAATTGCAGTTCTTTATTTCCACACTGCTAGCTAGCGTTAGCCTTCCAAGAAAGGCACGCTGCTGCTGAACTGTCTCATGCTCACACTTTGGGAGTCCTTTGTTGTTCTAGTCAGCCTTAACAAAAAGGAACACATCACTGATACCAGTTCAGCACCTCCTTCAGCCTTATGAAGTTCTGGTTTGTACCTCATGTGGAGCTCCTTTGAGGACACTTGCAGAATGATAGATAGTTTCTGTCCATAACCGGATGTGATCCGAGTTCTCTGGCTCTTCTTCTGTTTGATAAAGTGACTTGGGAACAAGTCCACCTTCTGGGACAGTACACTGGAAGAGTCAGACAAACAAATATGAGGGTTCATACTCATCTAGTGGTAAAGTATCAAGTCATCTGTACCATGAACACTTGCCTGCTGTCAGACACAGAGGACGACACCCTCAGCTGACATAAGATTTCACAGTGGGACTCAGTTTACTTGAACTACGACGATTTATCTAAGCTCCATTCAGAGAGCTGACCTCTAAGCCCCTTCTCCAGGGCAGCATCACCACTTCAGGGTGAAGTCTCCTGCGCATAAGTTAACTGCGCTGTGCTCGGAGCAGTGGTATCCCAGCCAGAACAGAGGTTTAACCATCTTTCAGAAGGGAGTGGAAGGCCAGGGTGTTGAGGAGGGAATCGAGGGAGCTTGCACATTGCAGATTCCACCTGCACGACAGGAAGGAACACTCACCATGCAGTCTCCTCCTAGGAAGTCTGGGATCACATCTTTGTCCACATAGTCTACCAGCCCTCCTGGACCCTGGTAGTTATTCCCACTGTAAATGAGGAACTTCTGCCTTGTGTTCTCATTGATAAAGGGACTGACCTGAAATAAAAAGTGGACAGAAGACATCACTGTCACTGAGTGAAGTTAGAGACAATGTTCATACCATCTTACATGGATGCTTTAGGCTCTAGACTGGAAGACCTCATCAGCAGGAATGCAGACCAGCAGTAGTGCAGAGCTTTGCAACTGTGAGGCACTTCCCCAAAGAAGGGGCAACAAATGGAAAGTGTACTATATTGTCGTCTCACAATATTTTCTACTTCATGTAAAATAAGTTTGCAGTCACTGCACCGCATATAAGCCTCACAAGAAGTTTAACAAGCGTGTTCTTACATTGCCAGAACAGTCAGCAGGCACCAGGCAGAACCACATTTATACTCTTCTCTTCAGTGTCCTCCAGCACGAGATTAAAAAAATATTTGGGTTTTCATACTGATGGGAAAAGACACCAAGTTTGGGCTACCACTGCTGCATGAGGATTTGCAGTTTAGGTCCGACATCCTGTCCTGCCCTGGTGGACAACAGCCACTAGAATCAAATGAGCTACAGCACACTATGGCTTGCTCTGTAGCAATGCTGTGGCCTCTTCAGGAGTTCAGCCACAAGTTACCTGGAAGCTTTTCCCTCCCTAACTCTATTCAAATAAGCAGAACTTACACTGACTGGATGATTTAGCTATTTGTACATGCACAAGTGCTTATGATCCTGCAGTCCAGATTTCACCTACCAGAGTCCAGAGCACAGGAAAAACCCTGGGCGCTCGCACTATCAATAGTCTCCCCAGAGTTTCAGGGTAGTTGTCCTCTACAACCTCAATTATCCGAAGCAAGGCCTTAACTCCAGGCCGCCAGAGATGCCTCATATTTAGACCTTCCAAGTCCACCAGACATGTCCAGGATCTAAAATAAACATGCAGGAAAAGACCTGTCAGAACTTCATTGCACAGTGGCTGCTCAATTTATGATCCACAAAATATTTCAGTAACACCATAGCCTGTGCAGGATCTAGTGAAGCCAACAAGGGAGACCAGCAGTTCCAATACAAAGTAGATCTCCACTCAGGCAGCAGACAGCCTGAATCCAGTTGAGCTTTCAGGTAAAACCAGACACCCAACCCCGAAGGCAAGAACATATGCTGTCAGTGTGGAAGAGGGTGAAGGTATGCAGGCCTAATGCTAAAAATAATTCAAAAATGCATTTTAAATGAAAGTGGAATCTGGTAGACAGTTTCCTGTTTAAAAAAAAAAGTTAATTTCAAGATTAAAATCACCAAGATAGCAAGATTAAATTCATCTGAAATGGGACATAAAAAGATGTAAGGAAGGACCGATACTTGCTTTCCAATATGAAGCTGTAGAATTTATCTGCATTTAAGTCCACTATATATGGCACCCCAAGCCCAGGAACAGCCCGTAACAGAGACACACTGCTGTCTGCGGTTTAACCCTAAGGACATCACCTAAAACCTTCACAGAAGCATTCTTCTCACCATGTCAGTTCAAACTCTGTAAGGACATAAGAAAACTAGCTATACTAACGTGATGGGGCGGCCAAAGATGTTGGTATTTTCCTCACATCTCTTTTGTCCTTCCTCGTTAATTGATAGAACCTGAAAAAAGACAGTACAGACTAGGATTAGCCTGAGTATGACTGAGAAACCATGATAGCCCAGAGATCTTTTTTCAAAAAATACAGAACCCAGAAGTATACCAGTTTGAGAACTTACAGTGTGCAAAACAGAGAATAATAGCCTACAAAAAAAAAAAAAAAAAAAAGGCTTCTGTACTGAAAANAAAAAAAAAAAAAAAAAAAAAAGGCTTCTGTACTGAAAAGTTGTGCTGACCATACAAGGTACAGATACTGAAAATCTAAGATGAAATATAAGAGTCTCAAGATCAAATGTTATTAGCTGAGCTGCATGAAAGGGCCATGGAAAGCTTACAGCTAAACTGCAGGTTATCAGAAGACATCTTTCTGGCCCATTCATACCATTACAAAAGCTTCACTTCTGTCTCTGCAGGAAGACAGAAGCTGTGCCGTGCCGAAGTCACCAAGCCAATTTTGAGATGCCAGCCACAAAACACAGGAATGATTTCTATCAGGCAGGTTCCTGCTGCACTATAACAAGACTTCTAAACACCCCAAGGGAAATAGAGTTCCTCAGGTGAGAAATGAAAGTACAACGTACATGTCGCAGCAGTGATTCCTCTCCCAGAGCTTTCACCAAACCTTTTGTGTCCATCTGGCCAAGACGAAGGATGTAGAGTGGTCGTCCATCTTCAAAACAAACATAAGGGTTTAAAGAGGGAAGTACTCTAGTCTCCCAGGCTATCACTCTAGTACCTTTTATAAAAGCCACATTAAATATTTGAAAAGGATAAAAATCATATCCAAAGGCAACCTTATCAAAGAGATGCTGCTTTGCACTAGCTCTAGGCTGCCTGATCTATGCAAAGAAAATAACAAAATTACAGCAAAACAGAGTGGCTGTTTACAGGTGTTGAACTGATTTGTTAATGTTTAAAATGTCAATACAACTTTCTCCAAAAATCCCAGGTTATTTATGAGGTCCTATAATGCAAACTGTGCTGTAGTATCAATGCAAGGGGCAGCTTCTAACCTTTGTCTTGATAATGCCATCCTCCAGTGTAGTATTCATCTAAGAGGGCTGGGGGCCTCCATGACTGTAGGATGTAATCCACCTGGTACTGCTTTCGCCAAGACAGTGACTGACAGAGCATTTCTCGAGCTTTGTCAATGTTGAAGTCACGAGCCCGCAGAAATCGAAGGATATGTTCGTCTTTGGGGATCTGAGAGAAGAGAAAGTCCGAGGATCAGGACTGGTACGTTACCTGTACCACTGATCCATAAAGCCTGCAGAGCATGCACCAGTTTTTAATCTCTTAAAACTAAGATAACAAATATTAAACCTACATTCCTCCTCCCTCCTGCCTTAACTAATCCAGCTGAATGCAGCAGGTGGTGCTAGGAGCACAAAAGGAGTGACCAATTCATGCCCCTTTGAGAGATATGGGCTTGATATTTATCCAAGTATTGCACATGCACAGGCACAGCCCGTGAGAAGCCTTTCACTGATCCAATTGCCAGAAGCCCCAGCAAACTCTGGGCTAAAGTTTCCCTCAGCTAGCTATCCACAAGGACAAACAAAATACTGAATGAAAGTAATAGACCTGCAAGCTTACCTCCCCATAGGGCAAATTAGCAAAGGATGGAAAGTATCCATAGGTAACACATGAACCAAGTTAAGCACTCCCTATTTGGAGGGGGATCATGACTGTACAGTCTTTGAATGATTACCCACCAGCACCAGTTTCAGCTCTTGTGCAGGCCATTCTTCTGCTTTGCTGTTGACCACGCTTCCCTAGTGTTGTTTGAACAGGAAAGCTTTTGAGTTCTTCCACAGGCTTCCCTGCCCCAACACATCATACTAGCTCTTGCCAAAACAAGCAAATCAACCAAAACTATAATATACCCCCTCTCTATCACTCATCCCAACACTTTCTATCAGTAATTCTAGCACCACAGGCACAAAAGCCTTCCCAAACCAAGTCTGTAGAATGGCTTATTCCAACCTCCTTCCAAATCTCCTATGTTCCCTTTAGCTGAAAATCAAAGAAAAATTGCCAGTAATACTAGACAGCAGGAATCAGCAATAACCCTCATAGATTCCACAGAAGTGCTAAATTTGACTAAAAGTCTGTCAGTTGCCAAAACAACTGGATTACAGCTGCATGTGCTGTTGATTTCTCAGTCCCTTCACCCCAACTCCCCCAAAAGTGTTCGACCTCATTCGCTACATCAAGTTTCCATTAAAAATTCAAGTCCTGTCAAGCAGGGATAGTCTCCTCCAGAGTATCTGTAGTGTGCTTAGCACAATGCAAGCAATCTGAGCCCTGCTGTAAGACAAAAAAAGCACATATTCAGGAGTCAAAGCTCTTTTGTTTGTTCACTGACATGCTCACAAAAACAGAAAGCAGGGAAGAAAGCAAAGCCGCCAGCAGTGTCAGGCTGGGAGCAATCTCAGTTTCGCAAGCTGGTATGAAGCTGCAAGAGATATTAAGAATTGATTCCACATAAAGAAAGAGTTCAGGCAGCCTAAAGCCAAGCCTAGAAGCACCTGAAGAGGAGATGGGAGATTAATGCTGTTCAGCATATTCTAACACTTTGCAAATACTGCATTTGTATGTCATAGAAAGGAAAAGGGCAGCCTTCCCAAATAGGATCTCAGATGTATTTAGAAGAATGCCACCAAAATTTTCTGCATCATAGCAAGATTAAAGACAGCAGAATTTTCATCAGATGATTTACATTTGCATTTCTGCTGCTCAGAGGAAGCTGTTGTTCACAAGACAACAGACAAAACCCACAAACATCTACAACAGCCCCTGGATCTCCTGTAAGTTGCCAGAGAGGGTATGGCTGTTAGAAGGTTTTGCTACTCTTAATGTTTCAGACCTATACTGTACATAGCTACAGGTAAGAGGCAAGTTCAGCGCTTCTGTTTGGACCAAAGGCGGGGAGCTCTAAGGGGACTTACTCCACTCTGAGTGGAATTAGTCTCTTCATTATCTTTGTCCAACCAAAGCAGTAACTGCCATATGCAAGAAAATGAAGTTTTAATTTCAGCCTGCTTTTCTATTTATTAGTGAAACTACATGTACTGTTCTACATGGTGCAAAGCCATTGTTTACTAGCTTTAAGTATCTGCAATTTTAACACCATTTGAAGTTTTTTTTAAAAGCAACGATAAATCCAATCAGAAAGAATAATGTCTGTTTTGGAAAGAACAGAGAATGGATAGTGAAATAGGATGAAGATAACAAAAATAAGGGACAGTTTCCAAGAAACAGGAGATCTACAAGGACAGAGGAATAGGGACAACCCTGCTCCGAATTAAAAGAACAGATTGTCACAGCAAGGTAACAGCCTCTCCAGAGAAAACTCAAGTCATGTAGGACAAGTTCCTGATTTTGTATTATTCTGACAGGCAATCAAGAGAAGCAAACAGGTGAGCAGTAAGGGGATTTAGGATGAAGTTTCAATAGCCAGCACCATCCTTCCTACTTCTTCAATACCCTGTAGGGAACAGAGCTCACAAAGCCTACACAAAGGGTCCATGGCAGCTCCCAGCCGTCACTAAGAGCACTCAGCAGTCAGCTCTACCTTGCCAAGGGACCTAAACACAGCAAGCAGCTGTCAGGAAGCACAAGGGCTTGCACACACTCATAGAGCTCCAAGCACMCCAGAGGCAGTTGTTTCACTTTTTCTCATGTGCTGTCACTTTTACCTTCTCCAGCTTCCACTCCCCAGCCTCTGACTAGGAGGGGGCAAAAAACAACCCATGGAACAAAACAGGCAAACATTTAGAATGTGCTTCTTTCACCTGAAACCGAGACCCTTGCAGATCACACATGGATAAAGTCTCACTGTCTTACTCTCATCTAGGGCTTGTTTTCAGCTGGACACCCAATAGCTGAGATATCTCCTACCACACAGAAGTCCACACTGTTTTACTCACAGATCACTGTAGACCTGAAGAGCTTCACGTCCTATATTTCAGAGCATAACTATACCCGGGAATTCATCCCTGCCCCCTTTGTTCTGTGTCTGCTTGTCATCAAGCCCCTTTTATCTGACAGGAGGTTGAATCGGGGGAGACATGGATCACAAGCAATATTTAGTAGAGCAAGTTTTGTTAGTTAATCTGTTATTATTAGCAGGTAACCATTCACACAGTTCACTCGCACATACTCACAGTTACCTGGTTAGTTGGGAGGCCAGCCCCAGCTGTTTACTCGGAGGCAGAGCATCATAGTGACGTGATAGCAGCTTGCAGGTAGGTGTTCAGACAGCCCTTCAAGGGATCCTTTGTTCCATCGGGTGTATATATATTCCTGTAGTCTCTACCTGCATCTAGCAGCCACCACACTCTTGGACGTGGTCCAAGTTATACAACCTGTTGACGCTACCATATACCAGTGGCCTTGGGCAGATTTGGCAGATGTTTGGTGTTCTGAATTTATCAGCTCTTGCAGATTCAACAGCATTGTTAGCCTCTGGAGCTTATCAGCTGCTGGGAGACTTTCACACACTACCTCAACACATACTGTTCTCCTCTTCAGCCTGTGGTTTTCTGGGAACTGTTTCTTCATCCACATTCATAGGTACCAACAAAACCCACATGCACACTCATACAGAAGGGGACAATTTCACGAGTTCAGTAACAACAGAACTATAGCACCAAATCTTTGTTACATTTTATTTCTACATGGGTGATACACATTAGTTTTTCCAAGAAAAAACAGGGTTTTAAAAATCATGTTTAAACTCCTTATACTCAGATGAGATATGCTCTCCCTCAGCTCTGAGAAAGATACAGCAAGGCATGCAGAAAGTACTGGCAAAGCTCCTTGCAAACAGTAGCCTCTTTTGGAAAGGTCAGTTAAAAGAAAAAAAAAAATTAAAATCTTCCAAAGTCCATGAATGCAGAGTACCTCCTAACCCATTCTGTATGATTGACTGAGCAGTTAGCTTCTAAGCCAGGAAGCTACTACCATTGAAACCTTACCTAGCTGTACTCTGTTTTCAAGGGAGATCACTTGCTCCAACCGTCTTTCTCCCGTTTTCCCCTCTTCCTAAGCATTCTTTATCTACCCAGCCCACCCAATTACTCTGTTGCTATCCTTGGTCCTTCCTTCCTTCCCACCCAATCTCCCTCCATCAGGAAATCTGGAGTTAGATCCCTCTAGAGGCATTCAAGCTGCCCCGAGTCTTTTATTTTCTCCGCCACATACCACTTACCCTCTTGGCCTGATATAGAGACTCCCCTTCAACCAGGAAGAGYCCAAGCAGCTGCTGAACGCCACAGCAAAGCAGAGATACATCTAGCCCCCAGTACGCGTGTTACTTTTCAGGGAAAAATGTTTCCACCTACACTAGCTGGCCAACTCCAGCTGTACTTGCCCCAGCCTAGTGCCCTCAGCTCCTCTATTCTGGAGGCTTACACAATGTACCTCATACCATAAGGTGAGCCTGTCTCTACTTCCCAAATCCTGTGTGGTTTTGAAATAGTACATTTTGATAAAGGAGATTAAAACAAGAACAGAATGAATTCTCCTCAAAAGAATTCAGCCCTTGGCTGTACAAGCTTACACAACCTGCCTGATGTAATGCGCACAGCACACTGCTGACACGCAGCAGCTGAGAGCTCAGTGTTACCAACTGCCTCTGCTGAGCAGCATCTGCCCAGAGAGAGGGGACACAACCACCAGTGCAGCTAACCATTTCTCCCACCCCACCCTGCAGGTCTTGGGAAACACAACCCTCCCAGACAGGCCAGTCTGGGCCACCAAGCCCCAGTCAACACCCACTCTAAGTACACAGCAAGTGCACTATGCTCGGGGACCACAGAGTAGCCTTTTCAATACTGACAGGACTGAACTGGGCAATGCGGGTGCAGTCTGTGATACTGTTGGATCGTGCTGCGAGGTCACACCGACCATTCTCCATGCCTGCCCTTTTACCTAACCTTGCCAAAACAGTTGAGTCTCGACACACAAATTGTCCGTGACCCTGAGTTTTATTGTGGGGTTGAAGGCACACAAGCTATGAGAACAACTGAGTTCAGGCTTGCAAAGGAGTGCTCTCTGCCTCACCTACCCACCTTGCCTTTGTGCGTTTCTTGAAGCCACTGGCGAAGGCGGATCAAGCAACTCTCTTGCATTGGAGTCAGCTGGCCCAGATATCGCTCAATGTAATCAGCATCCAATTTGTCAGCTGGAGAAAAGAAAAAAAAAAAAAA
>JAYKAV010002954.1:505430-532663 GCA_035582835.1 Phoebastria nigripes
AAAAAAAAAAAAAAAAAAAAGAACAATTCAGAGGAGACTTGGCATAGCCAGAAAGGAGATGTGCAGTTATTTCTACACATCAGGTTACTTATGATTTACACTGGAAGAGCGCAGAAACCCTCATTTTAGCTGCCTGAGGGAAGTGAGTGAGTGATATTCTCACGGTGATTAGGGCATGAGGACACAGACAGCATGTAAGGTACCAAAGCTAGATCACTCCACCTGTCTCTTAGAACACTAGTATTTCATCCAACCTCCTGCTGGAGCAGTTCAGGGTTGRGGGGGGGGGCGGGGGGAGACACCACAAAAAAACCAGCTCTGGCACTCATCTCATTAACCACTCCAAGACCTGGGCACTTAAATCCCCTGGTGTCCTAAAGATCTCGCACACAATTCCAATAACAAGAGGCTAAAAAGCTGACAGCTGAAAACTGAAATGTTATTCTGCTTACAGACACCAGAGGGAAAGGGAGAATAAACACTACCATTTCTGACAGCAAGGGAGATTTCTGGCATGAGAAGTCCTGTGCATACCAGCAGCTCAAGGTCCCTCCAGATCAGAGACAAAGGACAAGGGGTTTGAGTCTGCCAGCATTCAAAGATAGAAGCAGATGTGCTATCTGAGGCTTGTATGTGCAGATGTCAGCAAGGAGGTACCCAAAGGGGAGCAGCACAGCCCAGTAGCTGTGCTGGAGGCATGCAGGCACACGAGGAGGAGGGCTGGGAGGAGGACCTCTGAGCTAGCTCTTCATCAGGCAGGATTTTTTTTCAGCAGATACCATTAACTACAGAATAAGGCCTGGACACCCACAGGATATGCTGTTGCTGACTGATAATACAGAAATTATATTTGATAAGTGCTATGCCCCCACCGAATCCACAGAGCTAGCAAGCCGGGGAGCAGTCCCAGGGAAGCTAATCGCTTCCTAAACATGAATATAAGCAGAAAAATAAGAGCTATTCTCCTCTTCTGCTAGATGGGATCTGCCACTTTTTAATCTCAAAGCACATGAACATTTCTAATAGTCAGCTCCTCTGTGGATTTCAATCCTTTTTCCAGATGGATTCCAAGACAGAGAAGCTACCAGAGAAGGTCTGGTGAGACCAGAACCATTGATAGTTCCGAATTCTAAGCTTTTTCCCTAGTTACACTCAGCAAAACAAGTGCGGTCTTTCCTTCTGAGGAATGACAACTCCTATTTCTTTTTCCATATTTCCTATTTTCCACAGCTCTAAATTAAAAGGTCCCTCATACTTCTTTTTGTCAGAGAAGAATTTTTATTTAGTCTAGAAGATATCATCAGATCAACACATGAAAGATAAAGTCCGATTCAGGCATTTTGTGTGAGAAATGCATTAGGCAACATTCTGCAAGTTTGTCTTGGCTTGATAGAGGGGCAAAAAACATCCAAACCAATCCCCAAGAACATTAATTTTGAAATAGCCACAATATTTCATTATAATTCAGTTACAGCGCACTCAAGATACCTTTAAGTTTCTCCATTTTAAAGTACAAAATACCTTAAAGGTCAGATCAAAACCAACTTTTTTTTCCAAGCTCAAACAAAAACATACTGCCTGCACAGTTTTTCTTGGCTTTTCAGTTCTGGGAAAAAAGTTCCGTTGTTTGTGTTTGTGTTTTTCTTGAAGAAAGAAAATAACTTTCCCTCCTCTCCACCCACAATCCAGAAGAAAAACCTCATGCCAAAAAAATAAAAATAAACTCATTAGTCAGTGCTACTCAAGGCATTTAGATTGCCAGCAGCTGCTACCGCCTGGACAGTGCATACCATCAGGGCTGACAGCCTCTGCTGGAGGGCAGGAGCTGCCAGTTTGCTCTTTGGTAGTTCCACGAGCTCCAGASTCAAGCAGTAGATCATCAGCATCGTGTCCAACAGCCGGGGTTCGCTCATCCTTTTGTCTGCACACCTGAGGTGGTGTCCAGCGGGGGATGAATGTGATCCCTTGGGAGATCAACTCCTTCAGATAGTGTTCAATCACTTCCTTGCCCTGAAGGGGAAAACTCTCATTAGGAAAAAACAATCCCATCTCCCCAAAACCAGCAAGGTGCAGAAGAGTTTTCCTCAGGACAGATGACTAATGCTGTTAGAGATAAAAAGGAAAGTAGTTGTCTCCTTCCATCTGCATGACCCTGTTGGAAAAATTTCAGTATGAAAGCACCATACAAATGGTGAATTATAACACTAGCCAGGCAAATGCTATGGATGCAGCTACCTTTATAACACTTGTATCCCATTCTCCTGCTCCCAAACCATCAGTTAGCTGCCCTGTTCCTCTGCAGCCCAGGGGAAAAGGCCACCGAAAGGAAGTGCCTCGGCCCAAGCTACTGGAGAGACAGGGTGCCGATTTTTACCCAGAACCTTCTCTTCCTGCACGAGAACAGTGGCCTCAGTGTCTGAGGAGCCTGGCACCCACAGCATCCACTGCGATCCTCCTCTGGTACAGCCTGCTCCCTCCTCTGCACAGACACATTCCAGCAAGCAGATTGTTTTTGCTCATTGCACACTGGCTTTTTCTTCATTTGCCCTACTGAGGGATTTCAGAGACGCAAGTGTATTTTACAGAAAAGCGTCTATTTTACAGAAAAGAAAATAGAAGCACACTGAGAGCAGGCATTTGATTTTGTTTTTATGGCACAAAGGGAAGCCCAGCTTACCCGCTTGATGTTTGAAGTGTACTGCTTCATGGCAATTTTTTCCACTGTGCTTTCAAAGCCAAAAAATGACTTGATGTCGAGAGATGCTGACTGTTCAAAGCAAGTCCACTCTTCATTCTCAGGGTGAACCTAAGCCCAAAGATACACATATGGTTGGTTGGTAGCAGATAGTTCACATTATGGCAGGGCCCTTGCCCCTGGTACCAAACTGGCTATTTAGTCTCCAGAGCTACAGAGTGAGGGGGCAGAAGAGGCTTCCTATGAGGCACCGACAGACCCATGTTTAACAGTCAGTTTAATTCTCCCAGAGTAACAGAAGCACATCATGAACTGGACGTATGGATGTTTGCGGTTAACCCAGCATTCTTCACATGCACAAGGAAACTGAGATTAAAACCCATCTCTGCCCCAGCAGACCTGAACAGTAATATTCGTAGCAGAAGTTGCACTAAAACAGTAGTGAGACTGCCCACTTGAAACCATCATGTCAAGATCTCCTTACGGAAAGACAGGGATGGCCTCTCAGAACACGCAATTAAAAACCCCTACATCTGTAAAGGAATAAAAATGCAAAACAATTTTTTTCTAGTTTTGGATAGGAAACTCAGCCACTAATGTCAGTCTTCCCCCCAAAACACAGAAGACATGGCAGAGCGGGGAGTTTTTCCACTGTCAGTTCAATACCCACCTTTCTCTTCTAGCCATTTCCCCTCAGTTACTCTATATATGGTAAAAACCTACATAATCTTTTCCTCTTTTAAACTTAACCCTTTTCTGAGAGGGCTCTGCCTTTTCTCTGTAGGTGCTGCTGTTCACAAACTGACATGAAAGAAAAAAATTCCAACCCCCACACAAAGATAGGAGCTCTATAAAGGACACAAATTCCCCCAGGGGAGATATTAAGTAACTGCAAGAGCAGGATCATATTTCTCCAAGTTGCTTCAGAGAACACTGCAGGAAAGGAAAGATGAGAATAAACCTGTTTCCGGTGCACTCTGGCAGGGAAAAGGGAACTGGTAAAAATAGAGCAGGGAACCATCTTGAGGATGCAGACAGCTAGCTCCCACCCTGTTCCAGGAAAAGCACTCCCCTCAAAGCCCAGCTGCTGATGTTTCCTTCCAAAGGACAGAAGCCGGAGGCAACACAGCCAAAATCAGTGAGTGCAACCATGTCTGAGCGATTCCAGAGTTGACCTGGGAGCACTTCAAATCTGTCAGCGCCTTTCACAATGATGGAAGTTTGATTTACTGTATTTTTTAGGAAGCCCCACATAGCCACCAAGTGATGTCTGGCTCATGAAACCCCCTCACCATCCAAAACGTTAATAGCTTTTCAACTCTTTGTCTTTCTTGAAACAGAAGCTACTTACAGTTTGCTTACTCCCAAGAAGCTGAGCTGTTGTCCTGTTGCCAAAAGGGCAGGTAAGTAACAGGATCTGGACTTTTGTTTAGGGAACAAAAAGCAGTATCTGATTGCTTCCAGAAACAGATGAAGCTATTTAATGGTGACTGAACCCTAATAGCACAATTACAATGAAACAGGACACCGTTGCTGAACACACAAAAAGCCACAAAATGAGACACCCCAGGCCACAAATAAGGCTCAAGACCTTTATCCAAATATTTAGAGCATGAAGATCATGACAAGATGCTAAAACTTTCACTTATTCGTGGGCAAAATTAATTGCTAGACTTTCCTCTGGCCCTCATCATAATAGATATTAAGGGTTTCCTTCTAAATATCCAGATCTAAATACATACCCAAGCTCCAGATGCTTTTATTAACTTGAATTTCAACCCAAAAGAAACTCAGGGAACATCATCAGTTCTGGAGCACCAACTGTGTTTTCTGCTCTCACCCTAGGGCCTAACTCTCCAATCAGAGAATCACAATCAACCTAAAAAAGTTTCTCAAGCCCTACGAAAGCACTGGAAAAAGCCTGCACCTTAAGACCCATGGCCTTCCAATCTAAGAGTATCTAAATCATATTACGCAACAGTCCAGTGTTCAAATTCATTCAAGCAACTTCACTCTGTATGTTAGCACATGATTTTCAACACTTCCTTCACAGACAAGTAGAAACAAAGCACCTACTGAGTAGCAACAAGTCTCAAGGACGACAACACGGTTGGCAAAAGTCTCATTGTGGGCTTCAATGCGAAGAGTTCGCTCTTTCCAGTTCACTGTGTTTTTCTGGATGAAGAAAACATACTCTACCCCTGCAATCTGAGAAGAATGAAGAACCAAAAGGAGGGGCAAAAAAAGAGAGAAAGAATAACTTTAGGAGCCTTTATCTATCCGAGCCAGCCAACAAAATCCTCTGCCTCCTAGGTTCCACTTGCCTTCTTTAGCAGCCTAGGAGCATCCACGTTCAGTTTGCAGCTCCGTTCAATGATATGTATAGCTCCATCATCACTCCTGGATTCATGCAGGATTTCACTCCCCAGGAAGACTGGGATCTCTGGACATGTAGGAAAGCGCTTTTCGTATGCCTGGAAGTGAAAACAAAACAAATTTCAGCTTCTGACTAGATCAACTTTAACCCTTCCTGAATTAATTATTTCCCTTCCAGCAAGACTCCGACAAAACAGATGCCCTTCACCTCTGAGAAAAGGGGAGCTGATGCAGGGGTTGAAGTTAAAGCAAAATAATTATGAACAGAGCCGGCATCTGCTCATGTCAGTCATCAAGCTAAGCATGTCTTAACATAACTTTTCTTTCACATATGAAGTAGAAATAAAAGCCTGTTGTTAAAGAGTACTGGGAAGGGACTCAAACAACTTGAACATCAGGAACCTAATCTTTAGCTAGCAAAAGCAAGCACAGCTCTGCTGATTTCTGCTAGCTAAAGACTTGACCCAGAAATAATAAAATTCAAGTCAGACATGTTGCTTTTATGAAGAAGCTATTCAAAAATATTGAATACTCCTGTGCCTTAAAAATGTTATGTGTCAAACAGTTCTAGTTGTCCTAGACTATCAAGGGTAAGACCACCAATTATTGGCTACTCACTTTGCCTTGATTTATCCATTTCTAGAACAATTCTGTCGTCGTTCTGAAATCTTTCTTGTTTTAATTAACCCACATCCCTCTGAAAAGCCTTTTGTCCAAAGCCTCTTTATCAGGCCTAGCAAAAATCCAGCTTTCCATGGCACTTGCAGAAAACAAAGTTAACTTGCATAAATGCTAACTACTGTTGCTCCTCTTTCCCTAACTTCTCCATCTCTCATTATATTGCAAGATCTTTGCAGGATGGAATGTTCTCCTTGGATTTCTGAAAAATGCCTTGCATATTGGGATGCTATTGTAAATATGTAATTAAAGCAACACTAGCACAAGCTGCACAAGAAGCCCAGGATTGAGCTACAGCTGTGACAGGAGGAGAACCCATGCTATTCCAACAGCACTCTCGGAGAGCTACACTATTTTGGTCATAAGATTTTTTTTGCTATCATTCCACAGACGAGCCTAACCTCTATGAACTGCTGCCATCTTCCCGTCTTCTGTAAGACACAATCATTTTATACAGTACATAATTCTTTCACAAGTATTTATATTTCTATCTACCACAGAAAAAAATATTAATGTGATAATGATTGAGATCAGCTCAGTTGTCAGCACATGCACGGCGCCATGGGCACGCTCAGGGGTGGCTGCATTCTCCATTACCACAGCAGTTCAAAGGCTGGTTGCCCCTGTACGTATTAATGTAGCCTGGTGCTGTGAATAATAACTGCTCTTAAAATAGCTCAGGCACTTAAGGACACATTCCAAATCTCCTGCTCCTAGACCTCTGAACGGAATAGAAGTTATTTCAGATTATCGTATTGCTCTAGTGTCAGGAGGAAAGTGCAAGCAGACTACCAGCTGGAGTTCTGGCCATGAACAAAGTGCACAGGACTTTAAATCATCCTCTCCAAGCCACTGAGTAATGTTCTGCTTGCTTTGCCACATTTCTTGGAGAACTTTCCCCATATCTGTGAAGCCTCTACTGTGCTTTTCTCTCCTGATCACAACTAAAACATTTTAGATAAATATAAAGCTTCCCATGGCAAGTAACTGTTTCCAACACCAATCCACCTGGCTCCACACAACAAAAGCACACTCATTGCTTTAAGAAGCTTAAGTTGTTATGACGGAAATTCAGAGATGGCTGTCAGGCACTGCCGCAGGATGCTTCCAGCTATCCGCTCCTGGTATACTGCACTTTCCTCAAGGGTCACAGAGCGTAAAGGGGCGCATCCCTTATTACCCACTCTCTGACATCTGCAGTTGCCAGCACATTAATCTTCTCAGGCAAAGTTAATACTTTCTACTTGCGCCTCTACCTGCCCTCTCCCAATCCTCCAGACTCCAAACCACCATCTAGTGCTATCTTGAGGTCAAAGCCTTTACCCTCTTCTCCCTTGCTAATCTTTTCTATTCTAGCATGCACAAGCAAGAGTCTCTCCAGGCCACCCAGACCACCCATTCTTAGTTACTAGTCTCAGCATTCAGGCAGTGAAAGCTGGGAACACCTTTGGAATACCAGAACATTTAGCAACTATTTTTCAGTTGTTTGTCCCACGCCACTCCTTACACATGCCCTTACCACATTTGCAAAAAGTGTAACTGAAAACCCTACCCTAAAAGAAGGCTGTCCCAGTTAGTCCCATGACTTTGGAAAACAGCAGCTATTGCAGAGGCTAGACAACACCTTGCATGCCAGAAGATCACGTGAGAATGGTACTAGGATTGTCTATAGGCTTTACAGCAAATCACGAGTCCGCCTAAATACCCCTAAAATCCCGCACCTCTGTTCCTGCAAGGAGTGCCAGGCGCTCCTCGCCCTCAGCTACGCAGCACCATATCCCTTGCTGCCTGAACTCAGGCACGCTCTCCACCGCCTCGGCTCACAGCTCCAGGCAAGCAGGTAACACCATACGTTCCAGGGTTCCACATTCAATGAGCAAGGACTAACCGTATGAAGCAAAGGCTGAGCCAACACCATCTATTTCTCTGGGTCAGGATTAGGGCTGGCCAAGGATTTCTTGCCCCAAGTACTCATGATTTCCCACAAATTTAAGAGGTGCAAAGCAGCTGTGCCATGAACATTTGAGGGAGTTTGCAGAGAAACAAGAACTGTTCTAGGACAGCGAGCGATCAAAGCACAGATGCCCTCCAAAGGCCTCACTTCAACAGCTTCACCAGGAGTACTGAGCTATAAGTGCCTCCTCACCACTGAAAGACTATAATGGCCAATCTGAAGCCCCGCACACCAGCACCGAATGGCGCTCTGGCTCTGATTTGAAGATCAAGCCACTGGATCTCAACACACAGCTGGTTTTTTTCTCCTCTAACTATGCACTTGACCCAGCTGGAGACAGRCTTCCTAATAAACTGTCATTAAATCTAGCAAAACCAAGACCAGGACAACTACTAACAGAGTGCAGTCACTATTTCAGACAGCTAAACAACATCTGGAGAATGAAGAAAGGGCAGGGCAGAGAGGYATATGTCTATGCACAGCCCTGGTGATATAACAAAGATAACTGGCCAAAYCCATCACCTAAATAGGTGGAACATTTCCATACTTGACAAAATATCAATGTGCGAAACGGATTCTAAGYCCTTTGCTAATCTTCTTTGCACAACAACTCTAAAAATACAGCAGGCGAAGATGCCTGAGATCATATGAAGGACAGCTGAAGCACCACGCTGCAGTCACAATGAAGTTGTACTGTTAACATGCCTGATCTTTCATCACTGAAGAGACTGAGCTATCAGGAGAGCAATCCATCTTTTGCACCCAGCATCCTCTTATCAAAATCAGTATCTATACACAACAGTACCTTTTTGCTCCAACAGAGAAACTGAGGGAAATCAGAAACAGAGAAATATTTTAAATTTTTTTTTTCAAGCCATTGCCAGAACTAGTTGTTATTTTCTCCTCCTCTATGACTCTGCAGAGTGCAAGGTGAACAACAGAATATCCCAGTCAAATAAAAGGCACAGAGTACTTAATATTAGCTTGTTTTAATACTTTGGCTGCTAATCTGCCTGCATTTGCTCTTTCATCTCCTTGCTGCAGTAACTCTGCACTGACTAGTACATAGGAACTACGATTTGTCTCTCCCTTCTCTGCCCCTCCTTCCCCAGAAGGAATAACAGCAGCATTGTGCCACTACTTTCTCTTAAGTGCATACCCACAATATTGCTTTAAGACAACCACCTTGATGACCAAAGTCTTGAACAGGATCAAATATATATGTATAAAATGAATGGCTCCATGAAGCCACTCCCTCCCTTCTTCTAAACCCCACTGGGATCAACATGGACAGGCAGAACCAGCTAACACTTTGCGCACCTCCTGCAAACCCTCCAGCCCAAGCCAGCATGTCACGCCAAATCCCAGCTCGGGCTCCTTTTCTAGCGTGATCAGTCTCTAGTATTGACTTCACACCAGATCGGACTGAATAAAATGCTGTGCAGTTGCACAGCAGCAGGAGCTGTCTAGGCAAGCCAGAGGACTGCATACACCTGATTTACCAAGCAAACTATCTCAACAACCCAGTTTACATTAGTTATTTTCTTAAAGGTTCAGATTAACATGCTCTCTTTGCACCCAAAACAACCATTTCACAACAGCTGATGGTTCAGGCCCACCAGTGTCCTTCCCTAAATCAAGCTGTTTTTTCCCAGATTTCTTGCAAAAGAATTGTTGCAAAAAACAGTGCAATTTTGTTTTTTGTAGTGGACTGTATACATAATGTGACATAAAAATGTCATTTAAATCTTTCCAGTCATATCCCTCAGACTGAAATTACACATTAAATTTCACAAGAGAGCTGGGTGAAGACAGAATTCAAACAGATCCCAAATACCTCTCCGAGACATTTTGCTTGGAAATATAACCAATTGGTTTTGGGTGCACCTAAAGTGTAAAAAAAAAAAAAAAAAAATCATTTAGATACAGATTACAGCCTGTTGGAATTAAAAAATTTAAAAAAGTAGAAAATAAATGAAAAAATTTACAAGTGAAACAATTTCTAGCTAAAAAATTTAAAACATGCAGGAAAGTCACAACAGATACTCAAGGTTTCAGTAGTGTCAGATCTTCCTTTCACGCTGAAGGGAAGACAAGGGAAATTTGTGCAAGGCTGCAGTGCATGTGTTTGTGCGAACGTGCCACTGGCACGACCTGCCCCGCTATCCCAGCGAATGTGCTGCAGCAACACGTGTGGCCAAGCAGCCGGGGGGACTGCCGCAGCACAGGCTGCTGGAGAGGGGGGCTCTCCAGCCTTACCGCATAAACCCAGATCAGCGGTAGCACAGACAAGGCTACTTCAAACTGCTTACACAGCAACCTCCACACCCCAGTCCAAGACCCCTTAGTGCCACAGGAGCTGACAAACAATTAATCACACCGAGCAACAATTAATCAACAGTGATACGGCTGACTATGAAATCAGTAGAGTGCTTTGACCAAGGTTTTGCCCTGCAATCTCCTGGGAGATGTGTCTGAGTGGTTTTACCTGTGCTGGCCAAACAGTTTATGGGACCAACGCTGTGACAGACGAAAGCACCTTGTGAGAAGAGAGTCTTTGAGGACAATGCAAGGAAGCCACACTTAAGTGTCCTAAATTGTTGGTCAAATACACAATAACCAGTACAGAGAAATGCATCTGTGAGAAGAGATTGCCCTGAAGGTCAGCCAGATGCCAAACAAGAACAACTTACACAAGAATACAAATGTCAAAACCAAAAAGTGACATCCTAAAGCCTCACAACCACAGAGAAAAGGGGAAATTACCCTCCTCTACAAGCCCTCTATTTCACCTGCTTAACCCCTTCCCCTCCAGAGCACAGAGGTCCTCTCCGAGTCCTTCACCTTCCTAGTACCAAGGTGTTATAGATATTGACAGCGCAAGTGTGTTCCTGCTCCCCCCTCCAGTTTAATCTCCTGTAGACTGACGATAGCTGTATCACTGCTGTTTCCTGTACGATCCAGAGAACATGGCCGGAGGGCAGGACCTTTTGTAACAGCTACTCCTGCTTCTCCTCTGCAGGTTTCAACATCCTTTTCTAGCAAGTGACCTTGAAATCAATTACACAACAGAGGCCTTAGGAATCCAAAACAACAGGGACATCCAAGCACTGAATTACTGCATGAAACAAAACACCTCAAAAACCAAGCTCTCCTGCACACATCAAGGCTCCCAGCAGTTTCTTCCAGCCCAGTGTCTGCTGGGTCCTGAGTGGTTTCAATGTGCTCCAACAAGAGGCAGCTTTTGTTAGATGATCTAGTTTCATACCTTAATATCCTAGAAGGAATGTTATCCTCTCAGTCTTGGGGCTGCAAACTGACTCCCAGGACAGCAGTTGTGGCTTTCTCCCCACACCAGTCACCTAAGAGAGGTGATTCTTCAAGCTTCTCACTAATACACAGCAAACGGGCAAAGTGGTTTGGATTCTTTTGTCAGCATGCAGATCCTTTAGCAAAGTAAATATACAGAGCTTGCATGCTTAAACACTGCTGTCCATGAAATCATGCAGAAACATACCAAGCTATTCTGGAACAGCGGTTGGCAGGAAAACATTCATCTTCTACTTGATAAGCGATGCTCTGAAGTGGCTGCACGGCCATCATGTCTTTAGGGTTTGGTTGGTTGTTTTGCCTTTTTTTTTTTTTTTTTTTTTTTTTTTTTTTTAATACTGGTAGGGCTTCCTTAGTGATGGTATCATGGAGATCTGCTGTTTCAGATTTGAGCAAGAGCACAGGAATGGAAAAACTGTGAACAGACTTCTGTATGATGCCAGGATGAACTTGAGAGGGATCTTCAAGAGTGTAAAAGCTCAGCTATTGGGGAAAATTATAGTGTGTAGAACACATGAAGGAACTAAATTGTTATTCACTTGATGTAGACAGAAACTGTTATAGTCAATATTATATGGATATGTTACAAGGCTAAGACTTCATCCTTGTGCTAAGAGCTAAAACACTTCAAAATTTCGTGATCAAACACAGAGTTTAAATCTGTATTAATTAACAAGATTCCTCAAGGTCATGTTACAGCTATGGGCAGTTTGCCAGGATAAAGGAAGAAAATGTACATCTATGTTCAGATGAATGGGAAATGAGGAGGAGATACAATATCAAGTTTTGAGCTAAAGATGTCCAGATCATCATCCCTTTGAAAAGAGATGATGAGAAGCAAGATAAGACCTCTCATCACTTAAGTAGGAAGTGGATGCATTTGGACTAGCTTTTGAGCAGCTCTAATGATACATAAATATCTCTCTCCAGATTCAGGTGTTTTCAGATTATGGCCTTCTAGGAAAAAGTAATCATTTCATCTTGCAGTCCCTCCTCCTACGTAGTCTAACTGCTGAAGGGAACCACAGGGTCTGCATATGTATTCACCAGACACAATAATCCATTTGCTTTGTAATCACTAGAACAGATACCTGCTTCTCACTTTGCATAGTAGTGCAAAATAAAATACACATGGAACAATTGGGAGTGGGGAGGGATCAAATGGATATTTGGGGTGCAGAAATGCACTGAAGTCAGGGAAAAGGGATCTTCGTTTTGACGAGGTGCAGAGCATCTGCAGAGTAGCAGAAAAAGTCTTTGGGGCCTGAGAAAAAACACTTTTGCTAGAAAGAAGGAAAAGATTTGCCAGTGAGAAGTCCACTGGACCACAGTACCCAGGCTGCAAACATTGACCCAGTGTTATCTCTCCATGGACTACAGCCAATAATTTGCCTCGTTTCTTCAGATTTCGGTGAAAGAACAATTCAGGGAGCAGCAGCTGTCTATTACAATACAGGCACAACTGAGTGACACAGCAAACCTACTAAAACCAGGACATGCACTGCAGCTGCACAAAGCTAACTCAGGAAACTACCAACGTGCCTGACCTCCTGTCTGAGAAGAAACAATACCCCAATTCAAGATATTCTGCTATAGCATTCTCCTCTGCTTACCAGAGAGAAGCAACTTGGTGGTGGAACAGTTCAAGTCACAAACAGCACAACGCACTGGCCTTTACAAACAGCTATGGAAGCGACGCCGTATCCAGGAACCATTGCTAGCTGGTTGGCCACATTTGCCATAGCCCATTGTGGAGAGAGACAGATACACCGAAACAGGAAGGCAAGGAAACAGACATCTCAGGTGACTAACACCTTAAAGAGCAAAACACAGCAATCAAGTGTGACATCACACACTTACTGCTCAGTGAATCACCCCAAAATCAAAAAGGCTGGCTTACGAAGTAATGCCTAGTTGGAAGGACGATCTGTCATTGCCAGAAGCTGCTGTGAGAATTCATACAAATTGCCCATAATTCAGGGTCAAACTTGGGCAGGTCACTGTGCTTTGCAGTTTAAAAAAATCCATGCTGGTTGAGATGTAACAACTGATGATGCTTCTAAATTTTCTCACCTCTTTTAGTCCCTGCTCGAGAGCTTATTATTTGTCTTCGGCACCTACACATTCAGTAGAAGAGAAAAGGGTCTTTTAGTCACTACTGGAATAGAAGATAACGGCGATACCTCCAGCTATGTTGTGTCTCTTTGTGCTATGCTGCAGTGCCATTGAACTATAGCTTACTTTAGAGCTCATCCATTCCAGCACTAGACTGCACTGATCAGATTAAGCTTGAGACACGACTCATCCTTCAAGGAAATAAGCCTCCATGTTGCAGCTGGAGAAGGTGATTAAGGAAAACAGGGACTATCCTGTACAGACTGTGAATTACTGTAAATCTTCTCTCCAATCCACACATGGTGCCAGCACCATCCGCTCCTAAACCATTCTTGCCCAGCAAATGGAGTCTTAGCAGTGGCAATACAAAGCTATCAGAGAGACTTGTTTGATCCCCACAAGACACGCTAAGCAGGCCAGATGTGCAGATGTTGCCAGCAGTTCTCCAGAACTCTGAATAAGTAGTTCTTCCATCCACTTCCAGCAGCTGTGGTAAAAAGCACTCACCAAACATTTTCTACTCACTTGAGGGGAAACGTCCCACACCATAATCTCAAGAGAAATGTCAGCTCTTTGCTCAGCCTGACTATTGCTCAACCTCTACCTGCTTAATACCAGGAGGAGGTGGTGGCAGGGCACAGGGACTGAACACATGAATACAGCTGTGAAGAATCAGCCCAGCTGACACAGAGATCATTACTTTCAGACTTGTGTTGCCAAATGCTTCTCAGCAGTAAGATGATGGGATATTTATAGTGTATCTTGACAGCATGGTTTCAAACCATCAAGTCACACTGAAGCATCATGTCTTGAGTCAACACTAGATCCTCTGTAAGTGCATAAAATGTTAACCCGGTAGCTTCTGAGTTCTGAGAGTCACAACAAAAACTTACCTTCAAAACATGGCAAAAAGAAGAGACAAGGGAAACTGCCTTCTTTAAAATACCTGGCACAGACCATGGCTGCAGACAGAGCATCCAGATCCAAAGATGATCTGTCTGCACTCAAGAGCCAAGTTCTATAGACCTAACAATCCTGCCAGAGAGAGCAGATTCTGTTTTGTAGGGGAGTATCCATTTCTTAACTACTGCTYAGATTACTATTGGGACATTTCATGTCACATGTGACATGGATTGAACACCAAAGAATAACTATTTTAAAACATTTTCCCCCTTGCACATTGATTCTCTCTCAATCTCTAGGGTACTGCCAACCAGAAATACCATTTCAGACAGTATCTGAAAACTGTGTCATTATCTACRTCACAGCAGCTCCAAAGGAGCTTTTGAGCACTGGGCATACAGACTACATGCTGCAAAGCTCTACCCCGTGTCATCTGCTGCTATCCAAGGACACATTGGGTAGCAGGCCACTGCAGGAACCTCTTCTCTGGCACTCCTACAGATGCTGTGCTTAGAGCTCCACTCCAATCTCTTTGGCTACTCTGCACAGCCCTCTGATCAGCTGCACCATCACTGCTGCTTCAGAGGGATTCCAGCTGCCAGAAACCACTCTGCTCTCCCTGCAGCAAACGCTCTTCTGGTTCCAGAGTCCACACTTGAAAGCAGAGGCTATGAACCGGCATCAAATATTTTAGTTAAGATTCTGCTTTTCTTTATTTAAAACCAGCCTGTGATGATACTAGAATGATGACAACAACTCGGAGCTCCAGATGGGGATATTCCAGTCTATAATTACAATTAAGTATATAGGCACCCCAAAAAATGTATTCTGTGGTGCATCTGTGCTGTAAGCACTGTAAGATATTGCACGGTAGTTGACCTAGACAGCCAATCTGCACATCTTATGTAGCAAGACAGCAGCAGCCTAAGACCTGGATGGGCTGTGAACACACATTGAACTTGTCACTGTAAACAAACCCACAGAACTAACGTGATCCTTGCTAGACATCAGTCTGTTTGTACATTATACTGCTTTCACACACCATTTTATCTGTTACCAATGTGTACTGCAAGCTGTTTGGGCCACACTGTGGTGCCTACCCAGCAAAAGCGGGCTCAGAGGTTCTGTTGCAAAAGCATCACTGCATCAGTCAGCGAAATATTGAATCCTTTAAGACACCACAGCATTAGAGGAGAGCGTGCACAATGTATCAGGATTTAAGCAGTCTCTTTATATACTTAATGTGCTAAATGCAGCAGGAAGAAGTCATTAAATAAAGCTACTTAAAGATCTAACATCTTTAACACAATGCATGTTGATACTGAAAAGGCACAAATAAAAATAATTTTGAAAAGGTGTATGGAAAGCAATTCTAGCTGTCAGGACCTGAACTTCAGTACTCAGAGTTTCTTCTCCTGCAGCTAAACCTGACAGCTAAAATAGCAAGGAGCTGCTTTCAATTAGACTGCATATACAAGCCTCCCAACACTGTTGGCACAAAAGAATGTTGGGACGATTGTGAAATAAGTGATGCATTTTGATTTAGTCGTACTGGATGTTTGACTCTTGCGTGTAACTGTGGGCCAGATCCTCAATTGCTGTAAATGAGCAAAACTTCAGTGGCTACAAAGCAGCTTTGCCAGTGTGCAAATAGCCAGTGTAGTCAAGGATGATCTGCTGGTGGATTATTCAGGGGCAAGAATGAGGACCCCTGCCAAATCCAGTAACTATCGTCGAGACTGCTTCAGCAGGGTCAGGCATGCGAGGAAGACGTCTCACACAGGGACCACAGATGTTTGCTTTTGATAGGCTACAACCCTGTGTTACAGGATGAGAGAGTGAAGACAATGGAGAAGGAATACTTTCTGCTGCTTACTCTATGTGAAGCAATTTCTGACTCTAAATAAACCTGCAACATTTGTAGCCTGAACCAAATTTGCCACCCAGCTTGTTAGCACCCCCAACACTCAAACCATACCAAGAAGAAACAGAAGTATACACCATTAATTTCCTATTTTATCTTACCTGAAAATAAAGAACTCCAGATCAACTAAATGCAAAGAACACTGAATTGCCACTAAAACTAGAAAAGAGAGCCACAGAGCTGCTTGGAAGTACAGGTGGCAGGCCAGGACCTCAGACGACCAAGCTTTCGCTTGTAGACACAGGCAGGGAAATCATGAGCTGCCACCTAACAGTTCTATTAGAGAGTCTGAGGGATGCTCGAGATAAGAAATGCCTGTATACCACACATACACCCAAAGAAAAAACGCCCCCACATCCCAAACTAATGTTGCATGTAGCAGAAGCACGCTAGACTGAAGACTACCACTCAATCAGTGCAGTGAAAAACATACACCACTACTGTCCATGCGTGCATTTTCAAGAGATCAGGCTCTCAGCTGCTCATATACGTGTCAACACATGCCGTGGGCAGCACCAAGAAATGAGGTCAAGCAGAAAGCAGCACTGACTCACATTGTGCACATGTGGGGCCCAAGAGCAGTTTGGTCTTAAGCACGGAGTACAACGGGTACGCACAATGAGTGCTGATGCTACTGCAAACTTCCAAATGCCTGATCTTTGTTCTGTCTTTTCAAAACCATGACATATTTTTAGATAACAGTAGTAAACCACTCAAAGGCTGCAAACATAAGGCTGATATCCTGTATGCAGTAAGCTTAAATGTCAGGTTACATATATGTATTTTCACATATACATACAGCTTTTTAGCTTTTAACTGAACCCAGCCTTTAACCTACTAGTGTTGTGTTTTGCAGAGCTTTCGTTTCATAGAAAAGATAGAATCTCAGATAATAAAGTGATAAAGGTTTGATTTGGTTCAAGGTGTAAAACCTGCAAGCAGAACATTCCCCTTTTCAGGATCTGCATCCTTTACCTTCCCTTGGCACCAGGCTGTGCAGAAAGACCCCTTGCTTGCAGCAGAAACCATAAATTGCTATTAGTAGCAATACRAGCTGAACGTGAAGTGCATTGTAAATGTGGCAAGAGGACCAAACAATTGACAGAAGTGCTGTCATGAAGTTTCTCATTTACACCACTATTGCAGCAACTCAAACTATCCATCAAGTACAGAAGACCGTGTAAGAGTCCCTGGGGGGGGGCGTATTTCAGTTATGTAGCATTAGGAAACATCCGAAGCAAAATTAGTGTATACTATAAAGTATGCAAAAATGGCAGATGTCAAATCCAAGTGTGAAGGGCTGAGTGCACTACTAAAATTAATGGGAACAAAACTCCCCACTACTTTCCAAGCTAAAACTATCTCATCTAACCTAGTAATTCATTGGCAACAAATAGTATTAAAAATGCTGTCTCTCTTAGCTCTGTTTCCTGTACAATTATGCATTTTGGACTGGCTCATCCAAATCACATTCTCATCTCCACACGTCAGAGAGGGCTCACAACAATTTACATCATCCAGAGTAAGTTATCACTCATGAGCTATGTGGCAGAAATACCTCTCCTTCCAGATTCTTCCCTCTTTCTAACGTTTCAGTAAAAAACTTTTAGCTTTAAAACTACAACTACTACACAAAGAAAACAAAAAGTTTACACTTGGGGATTTTCTTAGCTGTAAAATAAAGTGAGGAGACACATGCAATCTCAGATCTGCTGATCTAATTGAAGAGAAGACGAGATCAGGCCGAGAGGCATGGACAACCCATTTGAGGCAACAGCTCCATTTAAAAGGAGAAACAAACCAAAACAAAGCAGAGACATAAAATGGAAAGGAAAAACATTACCAGATAGCAAAGCATAACAAATGTCAAGGTTCTTTTCAAGTATAAGGGATAAAGATGTCAGGCACTGGTTATAATTTGAAGAGCATAACATTTGTGATCCTTTAGTGTGAGTGCAGATTAGGAACAAAGCAGGTGAAAATGACTACTGTGAATTTGGACAGGTGTGAAAAGATCGTCCTTTGTTTAAAACTTTTTAGAAGGGAGGACTCTTCTAGCAAGAAAAAAAAAAATTCAAAACTCCTGAATGACCAGAAGAGATTTGGTAAGCTGATTCCTTTTTACTTCCTCAGATGCACAGGACTGGCAAAGAGAGCAAGAAGGGGAGTCCTCCTTCCAAGGACTTGGAAGATAAGTCAAATCTACTGCCTACAAATGCCAGAATGCAAGCTGCAGAAGTATTAGTAAGCAGCAGAGTGTAAATCCAGAGACACACAATAACAAAGAGAAGGCTCAGGGCAGATCTTTTCAATGTGTATAAATACCTAATAGTAGGGAGTAAAGAAGATGGAGCCAGACTCTTCTCAGTGGTATCCAGTGACAGGATGCAGGCAATAGGCACAAATTGAAATAAAGGAAATTCCACTTAAACGTAAGAAAAAAACCAAAAAAAACCCCAAACTTATTTACTGTCAGAGAAGTCAAACAGTAGAACAAGTTGACCAGAAAGGTTGTAGRGTCCCCATCCTTGGAGATATTCACAACCCAACTGGACACAGTCCTGAGCAGCCTGCTCTAATTGATCTGCTTTGAGCAGGGGGTTTGAACTACATAATCTTCAGAAGTCTCTTCCAACCTCAGCTGTTGTGCGATTCTATGCTTCTGTCTGTGACGTGTGATGTTACCTCAGGTCTGATACATGAGGTGGTGCCTTGCTCTTTATGAAAGYGCTGGGCATCGCGAGCCCATTTAACGGTTGGACTCGATGATCTTAAGGGTCTTTTCCAACCTAAATGATTCTATGATTAACAGTAAAAGCACCRGCTCATCTGTCAAGCAGAACCCTGTGCTGTCTAGAGGATAAGCTGCACACACATGCACTCTGTACAAGTCCAAGGAAAATAAATTGTGTTCCTGATGTTAGGGCTCAACAAAAGGCATAGGCAACACTATGCGTTTGAACAAGGCCAGGAAGCAATGAATCGTTTGCCTCATTTGACTATGACAACTCTATYTCTCAGGCCCTCATACCTGAACGAAGCACACGCACTTTTTTCCGTAGTGGGGTCCAAACATCYGAGGTTCTGAGGGAAAAATACTTTTCCTAACAAACACTACTTACCTCATGACATAGCCTGAACAGAACACAGCAAATATGACCCTCCCCATTATACAGATGAAGAATCAAGCACAAGTGTATCAGGCTGAAGGGTGCATAGAGACCCATAAAATAAGGAGGTGTCTTGAGGTCACCCACATGACCTCTGCTTTCCTACCATTAACCACGGTATGAGACCTCRGCACTCCAAAGCTTCACACAAAGCATTTAAGGGGAAAAGATGAAAGCAGCTGAATATCAGGTTCCCAGTGCCGAGGAAGCTGCTGTCAGATTTATGTTGAAGCAGATTAACAGCAATGCCACRTGCTGAGGAGCAAAACAGCTTCACTGTGCACCCACTCTCCCTGCAAAACTTCCAGCAACTGACAGCTAGCACCTGACAGTTCTGTGAAATCTGCACTGCCTCCACTCAAATGGAAGACTCCATCTGAACATATCAAATGTGATAACAAAGCCTGCACCAAACTCAGCCTGCATGGACTGCCACTAGATTGAAACACTACTTTACAATGCTAGTCTTCATAATAAAGCAGATCCTGCTGTGAACACATGATTTTCACAGGACATTAGAGTGGGACTAAGGGGTCTATATTCAGCTCCCTACTCCACTACACAGTCCTTTGGGTGACCCTGGACAAGTAACTTGATCTTCATAAGAAAGAGGACTAATAACTTTGCTAAGGTAATGGGAATTTGAGTTTACTGAACACCTAAAATGAAATTTACAATCCCAGCCCTGAAATCCCAGGCAATTTTAAGTTCTGTCATGTTGAAAAACTGAAAGCAAATAAAACTAAACCACTTGAAAAATAAACCCATCAAACCCTGGCCTTTAGGCATTCTGCTAACAAGCTTACAAATGATTTGTCTAGAGGCAGCCCTCCTATATTAGCAGCCAATCTATTGACAGGCATCTGGTGTTAGGTTTATCCTGCTAATATAGACAACAGGAATGTGGAGAGGTATGCATAGAGCAAAGACTAGCAGTATCTTCATAGCAAGTACTGGTGTCTTATTCTAATACAGGATGCACTGCGAGAGCAAAGAACACTGCCAGAAAAGTTYCACTACCACAAACATCAGCCCCAGAGTGGTTGGGGTACTTCTACAGCATGTTACTGGCTTAGCTGTTAACAGACACAGCAAACTTGGATAAGACTGGAAAGAGAAAAAGAGGGGCGGAGTGGGAAAGTGGCAGCAGGGGGGGCAGGGGGAGCCCAACTGTCAAAAAGAAAGTGTTTATTTTGATAATTAGAGAGCATCAAAGTGAATGGCACCTGCTCTCAGCTGAGGAACTGCTGCTACCTTCGGGGTCCATTATTCCCATTTAGGACCAAAGAAAGAATCTCTCCCCCAGTTTTAACGATGGAAATAGAAGACTGGAGACTGTTTTGGATAAAACAAATCTTATGGCACTTATTTCCCAGGAATCCAGAAGAGGCAACATTGTCAAGAGGAACACAATGTATTTTGTCAGGCTCTCCCTTCCATTCATGGGAATGATTTCAGCTACCTGAAACAGCTATAGCTTTCCATCTTCATTCTTCATCCCTAAAAGACCAAAAAAACTGGTGTCCTTGTTCAGCAGGGAAGAGAGACAATGAAGAAAGCAGCAGACTAAAAGTGGCAAATACTAAGCCTCAGGGATCCCTGGAGTAGACTGAAATGCCCAACAGATTACAAAAAGCCTTGCAAGAGTCTATAAGCAAGCATCTCAGATAAATGCCCAAATGCTCAGTGCTGCCCTTGAAATGCAAACAGCAAACCTTTCAGAAGGGTATTTGACTCACACCTTGAAGAGCAGTGACAAAGTCCAGAATATCACAAATGTCTTTAAACTTACCTAAGGAAGCTGTCATGGTCACATTAGCTTTCTGCATCACCAGCAAATGAACTTCAATTACAGCCCTCAAGACCCTTGTGGAAATCACAAAATTTGGAGAGAGATCTCCAAACATTTCAATCACAGGGTGAACAGGGAAGAACAATGCGGAAGAATTTTTCCAAAGACTTCTAGCTTTTAACCAAATCAAAAAACTTGGTATGATTTAGAATCAAGTTCTAGATACATACATCCTACAATAGGGTATTGGTAGGATTGGGATCAGATCTAGAGAGATTCTAAACTGAATGGCATTTGGTGATAAGGCAAAGATGGTGTCTGGGCACAAACTGACCCTGCTTACCTGAATGTCACAATTTTTTCCTTCCTTGTGAAAGAGTAATTACAGGTTGGGTTTTGTTGGTTTTTTCCCCTCTAATGACTAAACTGCCTCTCTTAAAATACTGAGATGTTGATTCTTATTTTTCATGGAAAATTGAAGAAAGGACAAAAAGATAGTGAGAGCTAAACCTCTGTTCCCGCAACGTACCCATAAGGTTGCCACAAAGACATGCTAGCCAAAACCACAGTCTCCCACCTCCCACTGGCCTGAGGTTGCAGCCCTTAGCAGCTGGAGAAGTAAAAGTGCTAAGTATTACTCACTGCCATGACGAGCTCAAAAGGATATTTGTAGACTCGAACTGGGGACTGGTATTTCTGCACCATTTTTACTACACACCTGTAATAGAAAAAAATTGGAAAATTTTAGATCCCTTACACCAAACGCCACAATACGTTCTAGCAATTTTCACAAACAGATCTTACTAGAAGCCTTAACTCTTTCTCACAAATAGAGAGGAGGGGACATATTAGGTAGAGTATCTTGCCCAGCATTGCTTAGCAAGTCAGTGGCAGAGACAGAAAAAAAGGCAGGTCTCTGCAGTCCCTGTCCAGCGCTGTGTCCAGCACGTGGTAGCATCCTTTGCTGCTTCCCAACACCACTGCAGTAAATTCAACTTAGAGCTCCAACAAAACTCACAATAATTAAAGCACAAAACAGAGATGTAAAGCCAGAATCAATTGTACTCTGGAGAAGGAGCCTGTCTTAGGAGCTTTGCAAAGCTTAAATGGCGATTCTTCCCCCATCTCCCTTTTCTGCATTACGTTTGTAATCACTACACAAAATCCCCCTTGTTGAAAGCTTCCACGGCTTCCCATATCATGGCGTTTTGAATGCTTTTGTGCGCAAAGTAGCATTTAGTTGGTTTAACCCACTAAAAGAAAGAAAAAGGAAACAGCACGCTTAAAGAACATGCCTGACACTAAGCTAGCAATCACATCCCACTGACTGGATGCCCACTGCTTCCAGCTGAACTAAGGAAATAACTGCATGCAATGGAAACAATTCAGTTCTCAGCATTTCATTTCTCCTAGCCACCTCTCACTGTTCTCATCAGGATTCCTCCCTCAGACTCTCTTGCTGGGGTTTTAACCCTCAAATATGCATCAATAACCAGCATTTCAAGGAAGTACATAAACCATTAAAAAAAGGTTATTAGGCTGCTTTCTGCAATTTCTTTAGGTTCCTTTATATCGCTCCCATTAATACCATCTACAAACATCAGAAACACAAAAGACTGGATGGCTGGTTTGAGACACTATGCTGATTCCACCCCACTCAAATTCCACTGCTGAGCAGACAGCCCTCGGCAACATGATGCACTGTAGCACTGAACTCAACAGTCAGAGCATTAAGACAACTTATCCCTGACATTTTAAGCCCCAAAATGGAGGTGAAACATGAATTAAAAGGCAAGTGGCAATAGATCCTCCCTCAGAAAGACTGCTGCGAAATACCATTACACAGTAAAATCTAAGCAAGGGAGAGGGGAAAAAGACTTGAAAAAGTTTGAGTACCTGAGAATGAGAAATGTTTGTAGAAGAAAGGTCTCACAGTCAGACAGTTACTCTGCAGAGGGTCACGTTACCCAAGGAGCAACGTTCAGGACTTGCTGAGTCTCTAGGAGTCTTACTGGTACTAAAAGCCAGTCCACGCAGAACAAGTAAATGCAGAGAGAATGCATCAGCAGAGCATCCAGCTTAAACTGAAGTGAGCGGAGCAGGGGCAAGCAAACACCCAGGAAGCCCGGGCTGCTATCACATATCAGATACTCGAGCCAAGAGGCACGGGGCACCTTGTAACGCAACGCTGTAACATGATTATGCAAGCACGATACTTAGGCTGTGTGGGAACCTTCCGAGTAAGCGCAAATACAGCAAGCGAAGCCTCGTCAAACATATTTAGCTGTGATCTTGCTCCCCGTTCTGACCTCGCCTGCTAAACCAGGAATTCCTGCACCTCTGTAGGAGGGGGTTGGGGACCTCCACAGGAGGAAATCTCAGGACAGACCACTGAGTCTAGAATCACCCACAGCCCAGAAACGAAGTCACAAGCAACGGAACAACGGGATGGCACAAGCTGTAGTTCAACAGCCTTAACCATGCTGCTTGGACAGATCTGTTGCTCCCTAGCAGCTGCAATACCTGATTGCCACAGGTTTATTGCCCCATACTTGTCTAGCTGAGGGACGTTTGAGAAAGAGAGCCTGTGACTATTATACCCATGGGAAGCTGTGGAAGAAAGACAGCTGATAACTCACACCTGCACTAGAAACCTTTCATACCTTGGGGAAAGTGCAGTGGCAGACCTTCTATGCCCTCTCCTCAAAACAGAGCTGTGAGACAGTCATTCTGCTTCTCAAAGCAAGAGGGACTCCAGCTATAACTCCTGAAAAAAAACAAACAAAAAAAAAATCAGAAGAGGCAGTGAAAGGTAGCTGCTTAGTGCCCACAGATACAGATGGATGATTAGCACTGATAATGACATAAGCTTTTTCAGGTGTTACCACTGGGCAGCTGGGCCATATTAGCTAAAGACATGCATCCTCATAAGGCTTTAGAACCAAAAAGACAGACATGTTTTTAAAGTCATCTCATGTATTCCACTCAAATTATAGACAGCTATGTTCAACCACCTTGTACAGAAAACCAGAAAAAAACTACACAACTACAGAATATGTCTGCTCCTTAAACATCCATCATACCACTCCAGCCTCTACAGTGGCCCAGGCTACCCGCCCTACTTCATATTTGTATCTGGCTAAAAGCACATATTAGGAAACACAGCTCAGCTGAAGAGCAGTGACTCACTAAACTGCAGCTTGCTCACTTAGAAACCCCAATGCACAGCTAGAGGCAGACCTGTAGCCATTCACTGGGTAACACCAGAGAAGAACATGATTTCAGCTGGCCAAGCCCAGCACAGTTTGTAAAAATTCAGAGAGGCTGGAGCTGTCAATACATTGAAGCAACATATCTACTTAATAATCACTTTAACCATCCCAATTAGATATTAAAAGTGTTTCAATTATTGCACACCTGAACACAGAAAACAGCAGCAGCTACCACCTTTCACAAAGCATCCCGTGACACACTGACAGCAGTACCAACAGCACGGAGACTCAACAGCCTGCAGCTCCCTGCAGAGTCCAGCTGGCCTGCGTACCCCCTTTTGCTGCAACCCATACAGCAATTCACAGATGAACCAAACCCTAGAAGGCAGATAGTTAATTATAAGCTTGAGATACACCAGCTGGCACTGTACCAGGGGAAGGAGGGCATGGAAGGGGGCATGAAATGGAAGGACATGAACCCCTGATGGCRGCATGCATTTCCCTGCTGTAACTTTGGTAGCATTTCAGAGAAATGACGAATTCTTAACAAGAAGTGGTGTACACACAGCATGCAAAGCTACCACTACATATAAGCTGAGCTTGAAGACTGTGAGGGCTCCCAGGAGGAATACACATCACTACACACACAGCAAAGGGAAGAGAGGCAGTGATATTAAATATATGTTTCCATTTTATTTAGAATCATCTGCTATGTACCTGAGGGGTTTTCCATATGCTGAACTTTTATTCTACTATTTGTAGGAGAGGCTTACTTGACGGAATACAGCCAGATGGTTGGAAATCAGAAATTGAGTTTATATATTAAATATACATAAAGCCCTGAATCAAAGCCCCCAACCCCTGCGTCTCATCCAGGCTAATATGAACTCATTCAGCTCTTTCCACATTAGAGCTGCCTGTTGGACAGTGAAACTCAGCAGCAAGTGACTTTATTAACTTCTCCCACCTGTGGTGGCTTCTTTTCAGCTGGAAGAGAACAACTGAGCAATTATTTTTGTTTTGTTTTTGACAAAGAACTGCTGAAAATAGCAGAATTCCAGACTTCCTCAAACACTATTACAACATGTGAAAGCCAGCTGTGGCACCCAGCTAAGTTGATATTTCCAGTTAGAAAAAGGGGGACCCTGCRGGGCTGTAGTCTTTCCTCCCCGCTTCTAGAGTAAGGTGGAGAGAAAGGTGTGTGACATTTCCTCTGCCTGAAACATCTTTCACTTAAGTAGATGTTGACACAGTAGCTGATGCTTTAAACACATAATAATGAGATGGTACCAAGCTGTAGGATATTTATTAGAGCTCTTTAACATAAGAACTTGAGAACAAGTCTTTCRTAGCTTGATATAAGGAAGCCTCAAAGTGGAATGGTGCCAGCATAAGCCTTTACTGTCTTTTAGAAGCAGACATCTTCTCAGGCAGGACTTCATCTTACCCCCTGAGAAACACCTATGGAGCCAGGGTGAAGCAGCATGGAGGGCTGCAAGCCTGCACGCTGCTGTGGAGCCTGGCCACCACTCTGTACACCTTGCAGAGATGCCTGGAGTCCTGTTGCTGATTATAATCAAAGACAATCAACACAAACATTCAAACAACAACATTCACACATTCTTTACAACAGAATAAGGAACAGTCTCTTTGGCCGAGAGGGGAAGAAGAAAAAGGAACAGCGTACAGCATTCTGCTCTCAAAGCCTTGTAAAGCTAGCAGTTTCTTCCATGTATGTATCAAAATAAGCTTCACACCTCATACTTCCACACTTTCATCTCATAAGTTAATTTTCTCACCAAAGAACCACCACTGACCTTTTATGCACAGCCACATACTAAATCCCTGGTATTTGCCAACCTGCAGCAGTAGATAAGCTTTCTTGAAGGAAAGCTCCTCACTCCTCGCCTTGCTTCTCCATAGGAAGCCATACTATGCCATTTTATCCATCAACACTCCAGTCAGTAGTTCAATACTCAAATTCAATTTAAGAATGGAGACATGCTTCAGCTTAACATGTAAAACAAGAGTAGGTCCAGTCACCGGGTCCCTTAAACAAAGCACCAGCACAACACTGTTTCCGCTTGCCCCGAGTAAAGTTCACAGTCCTATTTTCTCTGAACACAGGTATGCTGTACACAGGCGCAATCATGAGCCCAATCAGACAAGCGGTGCCATCAGCACAGTCCCATCCTCACTGTCCACAAGCCGATTTTACTGCTTGGAGGAGTTAAGCCAAGTGACCCAGAGAACAGCACATGCTTGGTTTAACCCTGCCCTAAAGCCAGCAGGGTTTTATACAGAAGCTGACCCAAATACATCAATACATTTAGTAGTAACTTACCGGGGTCAGCCTTTGAGTTTACAAATACTTCAGGGCCAGTTTTTGGGTTGGTGTTTTTTTGTTTTTTGGTTTTTTTTTTTTTAAGCTTTAAGACCCAGAGAGAGCTCAGCAGACAGAGTGCCACGCTCTTAGGAGCAACACCAGCAGCAAGGCTGATGCTCGCACACAAAAGGAGCCGGGGTCCCACTCACCGCTCCCTCTACGCTGCGGGCGAGCCCGCTCTGAAGCAAACCACCGCCAGCCTTCAGCGAGAGGAGAGCCAACGTTTATCCAACTTCCTCTAAGTAGGGCAGAAATCAGCAAACTTTAAAACCGTTTTTCAAGTAAACCTGAAGCAATCCTCAGCCAGCCTGCCAGCTTGAGCCTGCCGCTCACCGCCACGCGTGTTTTCACCCGCTCCCTCCCTAATCCCCGCAGGATTATGACTAAAATTCCCCTCTCAGCTTCCCCTAGCTGCACGGATAACGGCTCCCGGCACCCCCCCCACACCCACTCACCGGTCCCCCCGGCTCCGTACGAAGGGCGCGGGCACACAGCGAGGCACGGCGGCCGCCCCTCAGCGCCCCCTCCCTCACACGGCCGCCCCGAGGGACCCCCGGAGAAGGGGGACCGAGCGCGGCCGCCTCCCTCCTGCCCTCCCCGCCCCACAGTCTTCTCACCGCGGGCGCGGCGGAGCCCGGCCGGGCCCATACCGAGCGCGGCGGCCCCGGCCCCGGCCCCCGCCCGGCCCGGACTGCGCT
>JAYKAV010002954.1:532813-601946 GCA_035582835.1 Phoebastria nigripes
GCACGTGCGCCGCCCGCCGCCATGTCGCGGCGCGGGGCTGAGGCGCGACCGGGCCCCCGGTGGCCTCGGCAAAGCCGGCCGGGTCCCCGCGGGCCTGGGCGGGAGCACCCGGGCAGGAGCGYGGCGAGGCCGCCGCGGGGATTTTACCACAGGTTTTAGCGCAGGGTTTCCCGCTCCCTGTCCGTTAGGCTGCTGCCGTGGGCCTGGTGCAGCAGGCCGAACCGGGGTAACCCGTAATCTGTAGAAGGCTTTAGCCTAAGACTGTTATCTGCCTTAAAAGAGGGGGTGTGCGTGGAGGTGAGCTCATCCCAGCCTGCAGGCTGAGCTTCGCAGACTGACACCTGCCCTTGAGGAGGAGGAACCCRCTCAGGGTCTGGGCTGGAGGAGGCAGAGCCACAGCTCCCAAACGAGACCTCGCCCCGCTCGTCACGGGGCGGGTCAGGCCTTCGTGAACTGAGATGGCTACTCGCCTTGGTCCTTAAACTCTATCATTGCATTGTATGGAGGTTTGTTTTATTACATGACTTATTACACAGCTACAAACTCACACTTTGAGCAAACGTTCCCGTAACTGAATTCTCCCGACAAGGTAAAAGGTGATCATCCAGCTAAGTGGCATTGAGGAGGACACTGGGGTGCATTCTCACCTCTCAGCCTTTTTTTCTCCCACCGTCTTTGAAAATTTGTACGTTGTTTCATGAACCTTGGGGAGATTGCACTTGCCCTGTGCTTCGGAGCACATGGTGACAGTGGACCCTGTTCGTCCAACCATGAGGCTGTAGCAGATAGTTGTCACCGTCTGGTGAGGGTCCTTGAGGACATGGATCTACTGGAGGAAAAGACGCCCACGCTGCAGCCACTTTGGGGTGGAAGAGACAGCTGCTGAGCAGGCGCATGGTCCTGGGGCAAGAGGAACATGKGGCACCAAGAAGCGGTGGAGGAGAGGGATGTGGGAGACCAGCCTGGGAATGTTTTGCACCTTCAGAGCCTCCTTTCAAGATCTCCCTACGGACCAGCTGCCACTTTGCATGATGTTATTGAAAAACATCGCACTCACATTTACTGCTGCTTTTTCTTTTCCTGTCTCCTTATCACTTCTAGCTGTGGAGCGTCCCCTTATCTGGGCAGGCATTTCAGGAAGCTGCGGTCCTATTTCTGATCAGCAATATTTCCTGAAATGTTCTGCTATCTCAGACCAAGGAGACCAGCCTGACACTGCTCTGTAAACAACGAGCTCACAAAGCCATCAAATGTCAAAGCATTCAAGGCTGCAGCCTGCAGAGTCAGAGCAGACAGCTTTTCCTAGAGGCCTTCGCAGAACAGCCGGGCATCAAAAGCCACAAAGTTATCCAAGGCCTGCAATGTCTGTGTTCACTTTATAAATAAATGCTGTCTTTTCCCATTCAGAATGCAACTTTTTTTTCAGAGAAACAGTATTTCTCTCCCATTCCTTGATCACTGTTAAATTTCCTCAGAGAAAACAGAAGAAGAAACAAAATACTGTTTCCACCCTCTTGCTACAAAACTTACAGCAGCCTGTTACTACTTCGTGACCTAATAGCAGCAGTTTTCCTTTTGTTCTAGTCAGAAAAGCTGGTCGAGATTTTGGTGAGTAACATCTCATTCTTTCCTCTGCTGGGCAGCCCTGACTATAATTCCCGTTTTCCAACATACGTTTTCTCCTGCTGCCGAAAGGTCGCCTTGGCATTTTCCAGTGCCGGTAGGCTACCTTTTCCCCTGACACAGAGCCAACTCTCCCTTGACGTTCCCAAGGGCCGTGAAGTCTCTTGCTATCCTTCCACCTACAAGGCCTGGGTGCTTGCCTCAAGGGCTGGCATTCAGCCCCCAATATGTCTCGTGGGAACTGCTCAGAAGGAAGTTCTCACCCCATAACAGCCCAGCCCRGGAACTCCTGCAAGTCTCTGCAGTTAGAAAGGAGAAAGTCTGCCAGGAAGGACGTCTGGTCTGGAGATACCATTCAGCTTCCACTTCCCCCATTACTGAGGGCTTTTCACTGCAAACTCTCTCTTCCTCTCAACTTTCATGCATCATCTGTGGGCGTAAATTTGAAAAACTCAACAGAAATTCAGGTGAGCTGGTGCATCACATGCAGAAAAAACTTGTAGGGATCATTCATGGTATTGTTATTCCTGTTTACCTTATTACAAAAGCAGCTGACCTCTGAAGAAGCTGCGAAGGAGGTTTGTGGCAACGCTGTAGTCAGCGAGGCCAGAAAATTCTGTGGTCTGTCTTGGAGGTGCTGGGGTAGACTCAGCCCTGTGCAGGAGAAAGGTCACGGTGTAGCGGAAAGGCAGCATCACGCAGCCAGCCCAGCCCTTTCTGCATCGTCACACTAAGGTGCTTTCCAGCTCTCTTTCACACGTGTTCGACAACCCTTAGAAAATCAGCATTGTTTAAACATTAAAGAGACTCTTTAAAAATTCAGCAGCAAAGTTCACCTGCTTTTTAGAGCCATATTTAAAGTGGTGTGGAAGTGTATTTCCACTCTCTAGAACTGGGCTTCAGTCCAGCCCGTGTCACTGAGTGGAGCTGGGAGAAAGAGGAGGCTCTGCAGCCTCCAGCCCTGGGAACAGACATGCCAATCATCTACTCCACAGCAGTGTTCAGGGCTAGCTTTCACTTCTGCTACCTCTACATCTCTGTAGAGAAACCTTTTAGCACTTAACCTAGCTCTGTTTCACGAAAGCTAAGCAAAAGTTGGGTCTGTTGTTGTCTGAGCCAGCAAAAGTTAAAATATTGAGGCTTTTTTCATGGAAAACACAGATCAGCAGTACATCATGCCACATCATTTGCCAGATCTTTTTGTGCCAGAAGGTTGCACCCTGTATCCTATGGTCCCTAGGGCTTTGCCTTCCCCATGCCAGTCAGAGAAGCTGATGCTGTCAGTCCCATTTTTTCTGGTGCAAAACCAAGATGAAATCTGCTGCCCAAGGTCACACAGTGAGATGGCAGAGATCACTGGCAGAGATGAAACTGGAGATCTAATGAGCTCTAGTGCAGCACATTTACAGCAGATTCAGTTACCTTACCCATCAGACTGCAGATAAACAGTGTGCTAATGGCCCCCTGCTACATTCACCTTTCAAGATAATGCCTAGGTGGCTACCTGCCCAACCTTCCCTTTTTCTGCAGCTGTTCAAATAGTTAATATCTTGTTTTGTTTTATTTTGTTAGGGAAAGAGGTCTCCCACTCTCTGACCCACCAACAGTTAAGAACTGAATTTCTGCTTTGCATAAGAAAAATACAAAATAAAACCATCGCATCAGTGATATTTAACCCCCAAAGTTTCCAGGTCAACAGCTGACCACGCTGATGCTTTTTAAATGCATCTTTATGAGTTTATACACATGCAATGTGTTGAAAATGGTCTATTATGTCCATTTACAGGGACTGTTTGCATTTTCCCCAGTGGCTCATAAAATACTTGCCATTTTCCATCTTATCCACTCAGGAAGATCTGATAYCAGGCAGAACTCATTTTTATCAGAAATACTCCTCCTCCTCATTTCTGTTCGGTCATACTGGCACCCTCTTAGACAGATACAGCACGTTGTGACAGCAGTGCATCTCCACAACCTTACAAGCAAGCAAATGAAGACAGAACTCAGCTTTTTGCAAGAGYGCTAGACAGGCCCTGCGTAAATAAAATGCATCCTGTTTAAATGACATATTCTGTGACTTCTCTTTCTGTGGTGCTTGTTCCTTTATGCGTTTCCCTTTTTGTCTCTTGGTAGCTCTGTGAGGAGACGTCACCCCATGACTTGCTGAGTTCTGCTGAATTCCACTTGCCTGGGAGTAAAGCATGACACAGGTTTGTTATTCTGGGTCACCGAAATCAACATCACCTCCAGGAGCACAACTTTCATCATATCTTAGCTTTCAACATTGCTCTGAAAAGGCAGCAGTTAGTAACAAYGCTATTAATAGAGAATGGAAAGTTTTCTGTGCTTGAAGCAAAGGCAAAAGCAACATGATAAATTCAAAGAAAATAATGGAAACCAGTTAAGTTAAATATGACTGCTTTGGAAAGCACTCAGAAATGCTCGATGCAAGGATCTCCAGTGGCTGAGAGGAACCTGGAGGATTTCTTTTCCAAAGAGGTTGCCAGTAAGCTGAGAGCACAGAACTGTCTGGGATTTTTAAAAGGTTAATATCTTCACAGTTCTTTTGCTAGCAGACAGCTCAGGATACACAGATACCTTGGGTCAGCATCTTGCTGTTTCCACCCTTTGCCATGTGTTAGCATCAACTGCACAATGTTTGTGCTTTGTCAGGCTTGTCTCATCCAAGCCCTCAACCACTGTGATACTTTTATACAAAATCTTCTTTCTTGGAACATTAAAATACAAATCACTTGACTATGGAAGCCGCATCAAGTATATTCTCTTTCAGACCATGTAACTGATCCCTGCTGGGACAGGACTGGACTGTGTCCTTCCAGCACTCAGGGAGGTAGAGTTCAATACTCATATTTTGAGAAAATTCCATGAGTCTTGGAGTTGGTAGCAAAACTCCTGTTGACTTCCACAAGATTAAAGTTTGGCCTAAATAGTTCTGTTTTCTCCATAACCTGTCCCTTTTCTACTAGGTTTCTCAGGTGCCGTTGGGCATACGTAATGACACAGTACAGCTGAAGACCTGCTACTTCCCCAAAACTTGTTTGTACTGTTCTCTGGCAAGTGTGGCAAGCAGTGGCTGGAGACATCTCCCTAGGATACAACCTCCGGCCAAATGCTTTTGAAGACACGATGCTAGGAGCAGATTGGTATCTGCCATACCAACCCCAGGGAACTGGAGGTGTTTTTCCAGAGACAGGGTAGACCAAACTGGTGAGACTGGATTTTGCTCTGTGCACCTCTTACCTGTCTTCTTGCAGCTTTGCCCTGTCAATATAACACACGAGATGAGAACAAAGCCATAGGGCTAAACCCATAAGTAACACCAGTATTTACTATCATTCCATTGAAACAGAGAGCACTGGGGAACAAGCTATTAACTGTAGAGTATCCCAAGATTAATATTTTTTGAAAGTATCTCCTTCCTGGGAATATTCCTTGTGAGTGGTCCAAAGAATTATGTTTCCTTTTAAAAGAAGTCCTTTAATTTATATTCTGAGGCATGCATTCAAAAGATTTAATTTAACCTGAGCTATGAAATTAAGTTTAACCAAATTTCAGATTGGTTATTTATGTGACTGTGAAGTTCCACCACACAGTTACTGTTTTAGCAGTGCAGTGATATCTTCAAGTACCGTAGATACTGGTGAGGGTCATGATTTTTCCTGAGCCTTTATTTTAGGCTATAAAGGATCCACATGCTTTGAACCCCCACAAAGGAGATTTGAAGTAATCATAACAATTCTGTGTAAAAGCCAGAATGCACCCCATTCTCCTGCAACTTCTCAATGCATCTTGCTACCAGCTGCCAAAATAAGAGGCAGGAAAAAATGGACCCAGGCAGGGTATTTGTCTGATGCTGAGATGCTGAACTCATAACCCAGAAAGCAAACACCTTGCGAGCAGTGTTTCCATTTTATTTTCCAGACCTTGTGTTCATCTCGGATCTCTACCCCATTCATTGCTAACCACATACAATCTTGCATCATGTGTATCTAATTTCCAAGTGACACTGCAGGCCTTTATTGAAATATGTTCACTATGTCCTCTCTTGTATTCCAGGGAGTGCTTGGTGTTCAGCAACACATCGTCACCGGTAGCATACGGCTGGCTATCTCTGCACTCTTTCTCCAACTAGCTGAGATGGTGCTTTCCATTTCAAGCATTGCAGCTGGGATAAGCTATACAAAAAGAATAAAAAGAGAAGTACCTATCCCAAGACAGCTAGGATGCTACAGATTAAGCTGCTTTGATTATAGTCACTAAATTTTTTACTTTGGTTTTTCATATGAAATACCAAAAGGAATCTGTTGGAGACCCCTGAGTCTCTTGGGTAAGTTCATGCTCCTCTTACTACCCAGGATACAAGCTCTAAAAGGCTGCCAGTGAAATCCAGGCCCTTGTAGCCTCTTGAGAATATTTTTCCTATAAAGCTGCAAAACCGTGAGCAAATAGCCTTGTATGATAACTCAGAGGTAGACGCGCAGGGGAGGTTGCTGAAAAAGTCTTGGGTCGTTAGGAAGAATTAGTTTCATGTTAGAAAGCTTGTTTCTCAGTCTGGTTTGCCTGGAAGCTGAAGCACCCGTGGTGTGTCCTTCCCATCTCCCGGCACAGCAGCAGCTGTGTTATGGACAGTCACAGTATGGAGCACAAGCAAGCCATGGGAGATTTATGTAGGCTTCTTAGGCAGTTCGCTGGTTGGACTTGGTGGCTGCGGTTGATCACTCTTGCTCTGGCTTGGAGGAGGGGGCCACGTGGTCTTCTGATGAAGATGGCTGAAAATGAGAAATATGTTTTACGTAGTTTGGGAGAAGGACACAGAGGATAACATGAAGACAACACTGGTTATTTAGGAAAGAAAAGAGGACGCCACAGATCTTGCATGGCTAGTGGATTGTAGTGGCCATCTGTTTTGTCTGAAAATGCTTTTCATAACCTTGAAATCATGGTTTGCAAATGTCTACTTCGTACCTAACTAAAAAACTGTGCTGGCAGATACTCAGGTTGAGTTAAGGCGATCGGCTAAGACAGTGGTAGTAGACATTTAGGTCTCAAAGTGCCCTTTCAGCAGATATCTTTAGGACATGGCTCTGTTAAACATAAGCCATTTAAGAGGTTTTAGGGAAATTCTTAAGATACTGAAGGTCCAAACAAAGCCATGTTGTCCTGCTCTCCTTGGCTGGGACTTCACAGCATCTTGATACCACAACATAAAACATTAACACATTCAGTGAGGATTTTTCCCTTACACGGAACTCACAGTGGTCTATAAAAGTGCCAGCTAGACAARCCATAGAACCGTAAATTCCCATCTGGCCTGAAGGAAAAAGAACATTTTAGAAAACAAAAGAGAGATCCAGGAATTCACACTGTTCTTCACTGTGCRGCGCAGGAAGTCTCTTGCTGTCTAGGAAGGGATGTATTTCTCTGACACGGCCATCTGGAGACCTCTACTAGATTATCTGGTTAAAAGTTGTCAAGCAAAAATTTTGATTTAAAAAAACCCACAAAACAAACAGGAATTTTTAGTATGTGTATTGTCAAAATTACAGACCACGGCAGTTTTGACACCTACTCCTTGTAATTTGGGTTTCCTTCAGCAGGCAGGCACTGGTCCCTGTCACATGGCAAAGCTGCAAATGTAAGCACACAGCCAAGTATAAGTGAAGGGTTAGAAAACATGCCCAATGCAAGTAGCACTGCTACATTATGATAATGCACATTTAAATGATGCAGGAACTCTGAAAATGCTGACACGGTCATATATCAGAGGTGCTCCTTAAAGGCTACAATTATTTTCCTTGTGTCTTATGCTTTGAGACAAAGACAATGCTGGACCATGGCCATGTTTAGTTGGTGAATAGCATCAAAGAGTAAAGACTGGGCACCTATTTGGGGCTGTACGCCTACCTGATCGTGACACAGAGGCGATCAGAAACTCTCCTTTTGCATGGAAGGAGACAAGCGGGGTCAAATAACTGCTGCCAAGAAATGTTTATGGCTCACAGACTAAGCTCAGAGTCCCAGCCTGGGAAAGTTAATTCAGACTCACATGGAGCTAGGTGCCTTTTCTCTGATTTTCTCCCATCACAGACATGCGAGGGGAAGGGAGTCTAGGCTGATTTGTACGCCAAGGGAACAGGGAGATTGCTAGTCCCCTCTGCTCAGCATTGCTGTCGTCATACCTGGATGGCGTAACGAAGGTTTGGATCCCTGGTTCAAAGCTATTGAGAAACTGGACAGGGTCCAGCAAAGGGAGCCCAAGGGCTCATAACCTGCAAGGAGAGGTTGGGGAGGGCTGAGGGAGCTGGGCTTGTTTAGCCTGGCAAAGAGGAGGCTGAGAGGCAATCTCGCAGCACCTACACCTACTTCAAGGGCAATTAGAAAGATGTTGGAGCCAAGGTGTTCTTGGCAGTGGCAGACAGTATAACTGGGGGCAGTGGCCACAGATTGCACCTGGGGGAGTTCAGACTAGATGCTGGGAACATCTTTTTCACAGAGTGTAATGCAGCGCGGGAACACATTATCCAGAGAGGCTGCAGATCTCCATCCGTGGAGGCTGAAAGCACAGCTGGCTAAACCCACTGGAGATCTCATCTAGTGTGATGGTCCTACCTGGAGCAGAAGATTTGACTCCTGATCTCCAGCAGTCCCTTTCAACCAGCATTTCTACGATTCTGTGAAACCATCCTCCTGCCTGTTAGGTTTTTTTTTCCCTGGATAAATGCCTTTCGTCTGGCCCTGGGCACAAGTCACACCCTTTGACTCCTTACACTGCGAGTCTGCATTTCAAATTCGAAGATGAGTCACACGGATACACGGACGGCAATTACATCTCTGTTAGCATGAGAGAATCAGATACATGTATGGGAGGCTTAACTGGTATGGCAAAAAATACGTAAGGTGGTGGAAACTGTAAATAACACTAACAGACATCCTTGAGACTTGTTTGGATTCAGGTTTTTCCAGTTAATTTAGTGCTTACCGTCCTTGTTGGAGAGGATTGGCGCTAACAGTTCTTTAGCTTCTGATAGCAAAAGGTCAACAAGATCTGAAGATGGAAGAGATGTATCTGAGACTGCATCTGTTTTATCCTCTTCTGTTTCACTGTTGACTCTTATAAATATGGAAAATGCCATCAATACTTCTATCATAGAATGGTCATTGAAAATCCTGGCCAGCCTCTCGTGAAGGATATTCTATGTAAATTCTGTGTGTTCAGGGAGGATTGCATCTCAATTGCTCAGCAGCACAGGAGACTCTTTTAGACATACTTGCATCGTTGTGTTACAGACAGATATCAAAATATTTTTTAGAATTTCTCAAAAACATTTTTCCTTCATTATATTAGAAGTAACCATCTTGGACACTTAAAAATTGTTTTCCATCATTCTTAAAAACTGGCTTTTTTAAAGGGGCTGGTCATTATCAATGGGACAGTGACCTTTCAATGATTTAATCAGTTAAAAACACACATAGAGTTGTGATACTTTTTTTTCCAAGTGATAGGAGACAGGTTCAGGTTGAAGGGGAGTCCAGAAGCCTGAACTCTATTTCTCCAACCGTTCATGCAGTTGAGAGTCATGCTAGCTCTTTGCTTACACTCTATCAGTTCCTGTAACTGCTGATAGAAAAGGACATGGTCCTAAAGCCAAAAACTGGCATATGTTGGGAAAAGCAGGTGGGTCAAAACTCTGCTTCTTTGAAACAGCCTGCTTAGGGTCTCTGCTAACAAGAGCAACTTAACCAGAGGAGTGTTTCACCTACTTATTCCCCCAAAAAAACCTGAATGGAGGCCAACCCCCTCAAGTACCAATCCACCAGCAGCCTCCAGATCATCTTTCTCCCATGGTTTCACTTCTAAAGTGACAGCATGTTTAGAAACTCTGGGCAGGTTTTGTGTGAATCACCTTCCCTGAGAAAAGTCAGAAAAGGACATTTCATGTTGCTGTTCATGATTCCCAGAAGCCATCTCCTACCTTTTCTCGTCTGGTAAATGACTGGGTGTGCTGAGGACCTTGTGGACGTTCTGCCATGCAACGAAAAAAAGAAAAAAAAAAAAGGTTTCAAACTTGTAGGAATGAATAATTCCTGAGAACAAACCCCATGGGTTTTTCCTGGTGATCAGATTTAATATGACAGTAATCAGCTTCTGCTTATTCATTGCCCTTGAAGCRAATATCTCAAGGCCTTTTGCAACTCAAGCAACATTCACAGCCTATGCAAATATACAGACACATCTAAATTATGCATTTTAATACCAACACTAAAATATATGAAATGCAACATAAAAATACTTTTCCAAAGAACAATTTTGCAGGCTACGTTTCAGCGAGCCTTGATCATTGCTACTAGCAGTCCCTGGTTTCTGGATTGTACCTGCACGCATAAGCTCTCATTACTATGCACGGTTAGTGAATTCTCAAACACTACTGAGGGATGTATAAAAAAGGAAGATATTTTGCTCCAGTGGCCAAAATCCTGGGATGTTTGACCCTGGGGCCAAGTCAAAACCACTTCCAAAGTCCAGCCCCAAACCGCATAGGCACCAGCACGTAGTGCTGCAGGTCTAGAGGCATTTTAATTCTTCCTTCTCTGAAGCAGAGGACACAGCATCTACGCTTCTTTTCGCTCCACTGTTTCCTATTGATTTCAAGAGGTCTTGGGACAGGCTACTAGTAGCTGTAGCAGATATACTGAATACTAGTGATCCCGTGCTGGCCAGTTCACTAATTACACAAGCTTGTATTCCTGATACAGGCAGTGAAGTGGAAGAATAGTCAATTAAAAGACTAAAGCAACTATGTGTGCGATTTTGCAGGAAATCTGGGGGAAAAAAGCACTGGAAGAGCAAAACCGCTCTTCGAGTTCACATTTGTTGTGTAGAGAAGCAACCATCAGTTATACAAAGGGAAGGTTAAAAGACACGATTTTGACCATGATGTCCAACAGAGTTGCTGGAGCAGCCTCAACCAGAGCATCACGGGGGGACCGGTGAGCCGGGGACAGCAGAGCCACCAGGCAAAACCTGCACCACAGTGTTTACATAGCTCTTAGGTATATGAGTATCTATGAGTTCATTCCCTAGTTTCTCCTAACCAACAGACAGTGCCTTTTTAGGATGAGATATAGAATAAAAAAAMCCCTCTCTTGCTTATGGAGCAGGAAGTTATTTGGACTTGCAAAATCACCCTTCAGGTAAGAGGCCACAGTGATGCCACCAGCACCGGGAGCGGTTCAGCACTTCACCTGCACAAACAGGAGCAGTTTCCTATTGCAGATCTCCAGGCGCTTCCGTGAGACTTCTGATTTTCGTAACTGGCCGTCAGCCAGGGACAACTGTCTTTTCAGTTCCAGGATGTCTTCCTGAGATGGGGCCAGAGGAAGAAGAGAAAGGTGATGATGACACTCCAGCCTTGGCTTTTGGAAACACCAATTTATGACATTTGCTACAAACAGAAAACCACTGTCCTTTTGGAACGGACAGTGGAAATTATACAGATTATAACACAGACCCAGAGACCATGCTGGCCTTGGGGTCATACACAACAAATGATACCTGTGCTACGTTCATTTTCTCCTTTATAAATAGAAGGAGGGGAGCCCACAGAAGAAGGGTCAGGAGGGTTGTGGGTTTTTTCCCAGGGCTTGCATTACCTCTATTTCAGAGACGTGTTTTGCTTTCTTCCCTGCCAACTGTATCTTCAGTTCTGCAATTTCAGCTTCCAGCAAGTGGATCACTTCCTCGTAGTCCTGCTCMGCGCTGTGAGCCTGTCTCTGCACGACCTCTGCCATCTGCAGCTTGCTGTGCAGCGTCCGGTTCTCGGAGAGGAAGCCCAGGGCTTTCTGGAAGCAGCGAGAAGTTCTGGTGAATGCACCACGTCCCCCTCAGCCACCAACCACCAAAACCACCCCAAGGCCCCCAGCAATCTCTTCACTAACCTGGTTCAGTCTCTGAAGCTCATCTTCCATTGACTTCTTGCTGTTCTCCACCTCTTTCAGGAGAGACTATGGAAAATATTTTCACCGGATTAGAAGCAACAAGTGATAGGACATTCTCTAGAAGATGCCCTGGTCTTGTAGCTTCTACCCACCAGAATAATATTTTACAGAAGCAGTCATGTGCACTCTCCCCCACCACAGTGCTTTTTGGGCTGTGACCTGCATGCCTGGAGAAATCCACCTGGACACCACCACRGTGCTAACAGCCATGCCAGCAATTGGCAGCTGGGTCAGGATGGGAGGACAGGTGGTGCTTCTGTTATTCATGGACTTGAATTTTTTGTGAGACACATTTTTGTATTTTTAAATATATTTACTCACTGCTAAAAAGTGACTGCATACTTTCAGTAGAAATAAGATTTCATTTGAGGTTGAGAGCAAGAAAGAGCCAGTTAAGGAGAGCCGAGGGTGAGAGTCTCCTTTGTAACAAGGAACGTGCAGAATGCAAACTGGTTACTTCTTAAGAGGGACAGGCTACACCGTTACCCTCACGTACAACTACAGCGAGCTACAGCAGAAGGCACCAGCCAAGAAATCTGCTCAGAGGAGAGGCTCCACCTTTAGCCTTCGGACTTCTTGCCGCAGATCCATCATTTCCAGTTGCAGCTGCTCCAGCTCCTCATTGCCATTACAGTTGAGAGTGTCGAAGGTCTGCAAGGCAGAGGGACAGACAGCATCATACACCRCTTATGCTTTATCAAAAGCATGGGGCTATACGGCAGGTATGTTGTTTTCCATACCCAGAATAACAATGAACCAAAATCACTTTGAAAAGGAGTCAGCATTTTTATGCAACAGATCAAAAGGCACATTAAATAATTCAACTGCAGGTTTTTTTTCACCCCACAGGATTTCACACTCTGATCCCTGACATAGCTGGAATAGCTGTGCTACAGTGAATTTTCATTTTGTGAACCAGGTGAAATTAGTTGGAATTGATTAATTATGGCTAATTTTCCTTCTGCATCACTGCCAGGCTGCTTCCTTCATATCATCCCATAGATATTGTTATTTCCTTGTTAAAAATTAGAAGTTTGAGGTCTTTTATAGAATTTCCTATAATCAAAATGATTAATGTGTAGTTCTGCCTTCTCTTTTTATCTCTAGAACAAACAGAAGATGGTAATTTAGCTTTTCCCATCTCAGAATTTCATGGATTTCATGAAGAAGGTTCATGGATTCAATGTAGAAGAGCGTTGGACTGACTGACCGGAGAGTGAAAAGCCGATGTATCCAGCAAACTGGCCACTTCGTGCTGCGTGAAGAGCATGGAGTTGGAATCCAGACCAGCCTCGTCCAGCTCCTCCTGCATCAGATCCTTTAGTGCTTGGAGAAGATCTGCGAGAAAGAATCAGTTTTTACTGGGCTAAAAGAGAAAAGTGCCGTGTGTTAGGAGAAAATGCCACCGGTTTTGGGGACATCCACTGACTGCCAAGCAGAGCGGGTTTAGAGATGCCAAACAGTCTTCTCTAACGCTCCTGGGTTCTTCAGCAATCCCATCAAGCTTAAATACGTTGTTGACAATCTTTACCAGACTCTTGTTTCTTATCCAATTGAAAAAAATTAAACTTTTAAAAACCAAAAACCCCAGATATTTTCACAGTGGAGTTTTCACAATTATGGTTCTCAGATTTTTAAAATTTTAAGCCAAAACCACATTTCTCTGACAAAAGGCACCYGCCTGCCTGCTGGCATTTCTCATGCTGCTGATTTAAACAAAAAACAACTCAATGACTTCAGCACTTAGAAAAGGTGTTAAAYTGACAAGTCTGAAAATCCAGATTCATTTTGCTTTCAGACATGGAGGAAAGCACGGTACGAGGGGCTGTGTGGGACAGACAGGAGCCGGTGCAGCAGAGGGGAGGCGGCAGCGGCGTCCCAGCCCCTCCAGTCCTCAGCCCCTGGGCTGCAGCAGGAGCCGGAGCCTTTCCGCAAGAGCAGCATCTTTGCTGCCAGCATATTTGCCAAATACCCCTAATCATCCTTATTTCTATTGCCACAAACTATGAAGTCAGTCGCTCTTAGGAGAGGCGCATGGTTCTGTATCTCATCGCTCGCTCTGCACAAAAACATCCGTCCAAGAGGCGTTGTGCTTTGCAAGCCTGTTCTGTCTGGTGGGGACGTTGCTGATGGCTTTGAATTTTTGTGAAAAAACTGGGGAGCAGACCTTGCAGGCCAGATATGCTCTGGCAGGTCACAGAAAGCAGAGCAGGCTTTTATTTTCTGCGTGCCCTCTGGCCAGCTCTTGCTTGGCAAGCTAGGCGTTTAAGAAAGTGAGCCCTCACACTGAMTTCCTTGTATTTTCATTTTACATATGCTTGTATCAAACACCTTCTTTTGTATTTGTGACTTTTCTTAGCTGTTTTGAGGCTACATCAATACCCAGCCAGGTATCTTATCTGCCACCTTTCAGCAGATGCCTCTCTCCTTTCTCAGCCTCCAGCAAAGCTACGCAAAAATGAAAAAGCCCGTCACGCGCAGAGCTGCCCGCTCACCTCCGTAGGCCACCGTCCCCTGCAAGTCTGTGGTCAAGCTTTGCCGTAACTGCCTCTTCTTCTCCTCAGTCACATCCAGACCAAGATACTGCAGAACCTTGAGCAGAAAAAATAAGCCTTTAAAAAGAAAAATACTGGAAAGGCAACTCTTTGAAGTAGGTGCTGGGAAGACACTTGGTGCTGGGTTTTCTCCTGGAAGTGGCTCTCCAGGCAGCATCTCCCAAAGGAGCAGGCTTGGGCTGGATTTCCAGTTTCTCCTTTCCTACACGTGTACAGAAATGCCTGTTCCTGAAGACAGGGACACGTTCACATCCCTCCAAGAATGTTTTATACAGATTTGCAGCTATGACAAACTGTCAGGAGCTTTATCAAAAGCTGGTGGAAGTGTAGCAAGGCTCAGCTGCCAAGAACTCAGCCTCTCCTCTTTCTCTTACTGCTCAGGAATTGTGTTTGGGACTGAGAAGATAAAAGCTATTCACAGAGTATTTCCCAAGGCAACAGGAGACATTCAAACATTTTCCTTCTCCACTGCACCTTTTGCTATCTTATTACACCTGATGCCCTGTCTTCTACTGATATTTATCAATTCAACCCCAGGCCACCACACAGAAGCAGATAAACCTGTGCAAACCCCACTTCACTGCTGGCAGCAGCAAGTAAGAGCTTTCAAAAGACAAAGTCAAGCTCAGCAGACTCTGGGAAAGAGCCCAAGTTAAACGCTCGCCTGTCCCAGGCTGCACCTGCGGCTCCTGCTCATGCGTGTACAGCACCTTCTGCATGGTCACCTGCAAAGGGGCTGGAGACGAGTCCTTGCTCACGTTTCCGTCACCAGCAAGCCCATGGGACCCGTCTGCTCTCACATGCTGCTTGCATTTGAGTCCCACCTCCCGCTCCTCTGCCCACCACCCCTGCACAAGGCAGTGCTGCAGGCTCCTGGGCTTCAGGATGCCCTGATCCTCAGTCTGCAGATGTTGGCATCTGGCGTGGGCCACCCCAAAACCATCTCAGGGTCGGTGTGCATGTCCTGACACTGGCACCGCTGCAGCCGCCAGCTCATAACACTGGCTTTTAAAAGGAGAAGCCAAGCGTCCCCACTCCTGCCACCGAAGAGGAGCTGCTTTTATACGCGTGACGAGCAGAGGTCGCTGTGAAAATCCAATCCTAAATCCCACTTTAGGAGAATTATGCAGGCTTAGGAGAAAAGTTCCTGCTTGCGTGCTGCCCTCCCCGGAGGCGAGAGCAGCAGAAGGGCGAGCGCTGCATCTGCCGTCGGGTGGCAGCAGATGCTCGTCACATCGGGCCCTCCGTGGAGTCCCCCGGCCCTGCATTCCCATGCTCCCCCCACCCAAATCCAGCAGTACCCAGGGGGGAACATGCACCCCAAAAGCAGACTGGGGGCACGGCCCCCCAAGGGCACTCTGCCCTTCACCGGGGTCTCGGTGAGCAAATGGGCAACTCCACTCCCTGCCCTTTGATGGTGCCCATGGAATATATTTTCCATAAAATGATGAAAGGAGCAGCGGTTCTGGCTGGATCCTCGGTGAGATATCTCGTATTTCAGCCTTCCCTCGCCCACACCAGGCTGCCCGAGGTCACCCCAGCAGCGACAGCAGCACCAGAAAATTTGGAGGGCAGCTGCCTGCACCTACAGCCCTGAGTCAAATACATTACATCCAAGGGAGATGCAGCTGCCAGGAGGCAGCTCCCCGGAGCATTGAGAAATAGCCAAGATGAGCCAAGGTGTGTTTAAATGCCCCTTTGCACAGAAACGGGATGTTACACTACGCCCTCTTCTCCCTTTTTACCTTTAAAGGCTGGACCCAACCTCCAGCAAACTTGACTGAAGAGTTGAGACTCGTTTTTTGTTCCGGATTCCTGGTAATAAATACAGTTTGGTGGCTGACTCTTACGCCTCTATCTCAAAAATCAGATTAATTAATTGTAGCACGTGAGGGGTGTGATGCTACTAAGGAAAGCAATGTTCTGAGCACCACAGCTGGCTCTGCACTCCACATCGCCTGTGCTATCGCTATTCCCAACACAGCCTGGTCAGCCTCCTGGAGAGGTGAAGGGGAATTAGGCTGGAGCAGGCTGTTCAACGGAGGATGGTGTACGTGTAGATTAGAGCACTGATCAAGTGCTACAGCTTTATTCAGTGCAAACAGGCAGGCTGGTTCTCTTAGACTATATCTATTCAGGCTTGCATTTTTTAATCCTTCCAAAAAACAAGCGACATAGTGACCCCCATCCTAGTACCTGGCCCCGTCCTCACATGCCTGAGTGCAACATTGGTGCAAGAATCAGAGCTGAAAGGTCTCAATCAGTTCTTTCAAAGAAAAGCAACACAAGGAGACGATTCACATATAAGCTTATTTTGTTTGGCAATAACGTGGCAGCTGGAAGCAAAGAGGTATCATGCCAGTGGACTATTTTCTGCATAGCACACCTTGGGAGAGGATTGAGAGGAGACTTTGCTTTGGGGAGAGGGACCCATTCCACTTACCAGTTCCAGTTTCCCATCCTTGAGCCGTATATGGGGATCCAGCGCTACTTTTGGTTTGGTGCCTGAAGCTGCTTTATGATTAGATGCTGAAGCGGGTGCTGAAAAGCCAAAAACAAATGTTAATGGAAGAGCACTTGGGCAGAGGAAAGAGGTGCCTGCAAAGCAAAATTCAGAACTCTTGTTGCATGAAATATAATGTGTGTGCAGCAGGCCAAAAATCAAAGACCAAGATTTACTAAATCTGGTCCTGGAAGGCCGAACAAGGCCACTGTCGAAAAGATTGGATACTGGGGCAAACCCTTACTGAAACTGGGCTTCTGCATGGTTTAAAATGGGATGTTTCGCCCAAGGACTTAGGACTGCAAAAATAGCACTTTGGAAATTTCCAATCACAAGTTTTTGTGGAGTCTTGGGGTGTGTAGTTATGGTGATCTGTGAAAAAAAAAAAAAATCTGCCTGGGTGTTGTCTTCTCTAATTGATTAAGCAAAACTGAAACCCAACATTTTATAAAATGGAGCCTTGGCTTTCACAACACCCATGGAAAAGGGAATCGACGGATTAAAAGCGATGTGGAAAAACACTGGTGCAAGACTTTTTCCCTCCACAGGACTGCAAAAAGCCTTGAACCCTTTTCCCTCAGTTGGGCAGGCAGGTTTTTTTGGGTAGAAGGAGCCACATGCATTACAAGGCAGACACAAAGGGAGAAAGAGGCAGAAACGACAGCTGCTTTGCTGGTGAAAAGCTGTCATGAGATCAGAAGAACCAGCTGCTGACAGCTGGCTCGTCATTACCGGCACTGCCTTCACAGCCAAAATGGTACAGAGCACAAGCCCTGCTGCCATGCCCTGCCACTTGTGCTCCTCCATCCCTGCAGGGAACCCCACCTTTCCATTACGATTAACCCTTGTCCGTAAGAAACCGTGACATTCCCTGGGAAAAGGGCTGCAGAAGGCATGACTCGCTCAGGAGCTCCCCTGCCAGACTCCAGAAAGGTGCAAGACTGCTGTGCCTGCAGCCCTGCTGCCTGCCTGCCATCTGCCTGCCCCTGCTCACCCTCCAGCCGTCAGCCCAGGTCGGTGACAAAATTCCTTCTCATGTCAGTGGCCCAAGATTTGCCCAGGGAGCAATTTCTTTCACCTGCCTGGGGTCTGATTAACATCACGGGAAACCCCATCTTGCCGAGTAACACCGCTTCTCCTGAACCTCTCGAGCACTTCTCACTGCACCCTCCTCGACCGTCGGGGCAGAGACCAGGCGCGAGGAGAAGGCAGCAAGAAGCAGCAGAGGTGCTGCACAAGCGTAATCCTGCTAATCGGGGTATTCATCCGCTCTGCTAAYGCCAGCGGCTGGGAAGCAGCAAGAGGTAATAAATGGGTTTGTTGGAACGGCCACCGACAGTTTACTCTCCAAGTTCAAGGGCAGAGCTGTTACCCTTCGACGCATGGCTAATCAGGATTAGCTCCACGTGGCTTTGCTGTCAGCTCTGGACACGGAGATATCCGGGGCATCCATCAGGCACCCACAGAGAGGCAGTCACTGGCCCAAGCTCCAAGCCGGGCTGCTGCTCTTTCAAAGCCAATTGTCTGTTTTCATGGATGACAACACTGACACAAAGCCTCCTCAGCATTTCACATTAAAAAACCGCGTGTAATAAAATCCCCTAGCTAAGTCAGGAAGTGATTAGGTCATTGCTATTTGCTGGATTGCCTACATGACCCAGGGCTTTGCTCCCCATCACCGGGAGCTCTAGCTGTTGGTGGTGGCCACCTAAGAGCCTACCTGAAATCAAGGCTGCAGGATGCTCGGGGCAGGGAGGACAGACCAAGGGCAGTCCCTGTCCCAGGGTCTCTGCAGTGCAGAGCATGGAATGTGAAGGCTGAAGCCTGCTGAGCTCATCCAAGGTGAGACAGGCATCCCTGGGAGCAGAGCGCTGACGCACACCTGGCACAGCACCATCTGCTCTCTCTCTCTCCCACTAATCCCAGGTATAGACTAAACACAATTTACCTTGCAATGCTCGCTCTTCGCCTTCCAGATGGAAATTACAACATGGCACGGGGATTCGCAAGCGGGGCCAGTGCCTTGGCAGCACATGGGGAAGGAAGGGCCGTCAGACTTGTGGCCACAAGAATGATGGGCTGCGCTTGCTAGGGACTCGCTASGGAAAGCCCAGCTTTTCCTCTGGGCACAAGTAACCTTCATATCATAGGGATATAGGGTACCTTGCTGGAGGTCATCTCCCTGGACACTGGATCATGGGGGTTATTGAGATTTCCTGCGCTTCCTAAGGGACTTGTGAAGCCGCAGGGTGATTTGAGTTCACCCCCTGTTGCTGCCGTCCTATCGGGTGAACAGTAGGTCTCTCCCACAAAAATTAAGAGCTCAGTACGGGACTCAGAGCATGGAGAGAAAACACAGCATGGAACAGTAAGCCAAAAGTGAAGCTTGGATGTAGAGAGAAATCTGACTTAATCACATCTATAAGCAATTTCCCAATTTGACCAACTGAGGGCAACCTTAATGCCTGTATAATGCCCAGGGTTGCTGTACATTACAACTATCATTAATTGACTTTCTTTATACTGTGTCTCTGAGGACCACCTATTCTTATCAGAAGGGAATGTTGCCTGCAGTGAGATCTGCTGCGTGCAAGTCCAACATGATCTTTGCACATGGGCAAAGACACTGCTGCAAAGGAACCACAGGCCAAGAGTGGAAGAAGTTGTTGCCTCCTATTTCCAGTCCTCTGCATACCTTAGTAAAGAATTTTGCCACTATGGACAAACATGGACATTACTACTACCCGTTGAGTAGCTGCTACCTTCCCTCTCTCCTAGTGGGGTGAGACTCATTATCACACCATTAGATTCCACTACAGCAGTATAAACATTGATCAAAATTAATCTCATCATCCTCAGCACCGAGGAGCCAAGGCTGTGCTTGTCACCCACACAAAGAAAACAATTAGCAGGACTCTTACCTGAGACAGTAAGCTCTGGTGGGCAAACGTCCGGTGACAAAGGCGGCACAGGAAAATGATTTTCATGTCTATTCTAGAAAAAGAAGACAAAACGGCACAGGCATTTGCTAAGCAGAATCTGTTGGTGTAAATAAAGAGCAGAAGATAGAGGAGTTTAAGAGAGAGCAACCCATCTGGCCCATAAAGAGCAAAGGCACCACATACACCTCTTGTGCAGAGAGGCCAAAAGAGACTCCGGGGGTTTCTCTAGGAGCTCTTGGCACAGACACGTTCCTGAGCCATCTCAAAATCTCTGGTCACACACAGAAAACCGAGTTTGTCATTACTGTAATTGAGAGCTGAGGATGAATTTAACCCTCCATGCTTTCTCCATAGAGGTTCTCCCTAAAGCTCTGCATCCAACACACCAGTGAGGTCCTGATTCTGACCACTGCCAGTTGTGTTATTTACCCAGAACGCATAATTATCACAGTGTGCATGACAGGAAGCCAAGGCCATTGCCCACCCTTTCTTAAGTGCCAGGTCATGGCTGAAAGCACAAGTAAGAGGGAAAAATGGAATCACAGGGTGGATATGCTGAGCACCACCAAGACAGTGCTTCCACAGCTGGGAACTTACATGCAGAGAAAGGCACAGGACTGGTGCTGAGGACGTGTGGACAGGTAGCACAGGCACCTGAGCATGCTTTCCCTAATGTGGAAGCCCAGACCTCATTACAAGTTCCATCTTTTAGCAGCAAAGTGAGGAAAGGAGGAATTTAACTCCAGCCAGCGATGTAATTTTATGTAGGTGCACAACATTACACAAGCACACCATCTGCGGGATGATGATGGATCTAACTATACTACTCAGCTATATGTATATGGGCTAAGGCTGACTTTCGTAAGCACATCTCCAGCCTGGTACACCCAAAGGCAACATATATATGACATTCTTGCAAGTCTGTGTCTCCAGAGGGTCTGGAAGACGGACCTTTTGTGAATGACGCTTGTATGAAAGGAACATCCAGCCAGCCTTTTCTAAAGGAAGTTTATGTGGAAGAGGGCAGAAGATACACCCGGCATTGCACCAGTCCAGGAGAGGTGCAACAAATGCACAGAATCCAACCACAGACCTAAATTATCGTGAGAGTTGTGTGGTTAAACCCCGTCTCACCACGCACAGCTCAAGCATTTGCCTCTGCAAACACAACATGGAGCTAGGCTTCACAGGAAGAATGAGCCTGGCTTATCATTAGACTAGTGAAGAACAGAAATGGGCTGCTTAGGAACGCTGCAGATTCATCGTCATCAGAGGTCCTTAAGAACAAAGAGTTGTTCCTGCCTTTGGGTAGGAGACTAGATCAAACCGACTCCTGAGATCCCTTCCAGCTCTATGACTGGTATTGAATGAGATGCAGGTTGCTATCCACAGAAAGGTTTTGTTTTTTTAAGACCTGAGACTTCTGAAACAGGTCTGAATGCAGGCCCTGGAGATGAAACTCCCGTCATTACCTCCACAGATCCTTCGCCGTCTCAAACCCAAGACAGAAGAAACAATATTTCAGATTTAAAATACCTGGCTGTACATACATCAGCATTACAGACTTTCCACTGTCCAGAAGGACTACCATGGAGTCCCTAAAGAAGAGGTTTCTGATCAAAGAAAGATCCCAGGACTGATGTCTGTGGTCTTAGAAGTGAACTGCAACCTACCTCTGGGGACCTCACATGGACCTTCAGTCTGCAGGAACTCAGACCGTTTCCCACAGCCTTTGGAGGTGGTGACGGGATGTTGTTATGAACTGACAGTCCAGGATGTAACCGTCCCCTTCCAGGAATAAAGGCCACTTCTGTGTTTCCCTCGTGTCTTAAACAAACAACAAATACAGAACATTTTATTAACAAAAAAAAAAAAAAAGCACAACTTAAATTTGCAGAACTTCCATGCCCGTGGTTCTTTCTCTGGGATAATCTCACTTAAGCCCATGTAGCCTGCACCAGTGTAGCTGGATCTCCACCAGCTGGGTTGCTTGTTTGAACTTCATTTCTGTTGCAGAACTCTGCTGGGCAGTGATAGGGGATATTCATGAGGACCAGAACATTGGGAAGGTCTGGATTACACTTCAGGATGATCCATGCATTCAAGATTTCCTTATATGATCACCTAATCAGGACCATCTTGAAGCATCATTTAAGACTAATAATCCTTATGCTTCTTGAAGCCAAACATTGGTATGACATGAAGGATTTTTGCCTAAGACTCAACAGCACCACGATGATGACGGGAAATATGTTACATGCCTACCTGAATTTGGCTTTTGCAATTATTTTTCTGGCCTCTTCAAGTGTGCTGCCCACCAAAGAATCTTTATTGATAGCGATTAGTTGGTCACCAGGTCGGAGCCGACCATCCTAAACAAAGAAGGAGAAAGTCAGAGCATTGGGAAGGAATGTCCCTCTGCCCAAAGCCTTCTCCTGCAACACAAATCCTCATTAGTCCATGCAATGCATTATTCATCTATTCTTAGAAAAGCTGCCTCAGAACAACTACAGCTTCTAGCAGAGCAAAGTCACTGAGGGTCTCCACACTGACTTACCTTGTAACAGTCACCATCTGGCGTAAGCTCTTGAACATAAATCATGGGGCCATCAGGCCTGTTAGATCCACCACTGATTGTCAGCCCTAAGCCGGAAGATTTTGCTATAGAAATGCTCTGGATTCCTGATTCAATGGAGTAGCTGCAAGGGAGAGATGTTAGCAGGTGACTCAAGGTGATCTGGTTTATTTTCCCATGTTACTGAACAAACTCTGCCTGGCTTTCTTTCCATGCATGATCCTTCTAACTTCTCCCAACCTTTTCTGTCTCTGCATCTTTTCTTCCACCCAACCTTGGAAAGAGGAGGTGAGGACTCCTGTTTCTTAGCAGATATTGTTTAGCATTATGAAGATGACTGGCTTGCGTAATCTCAAATGCTGGGGAATACTTGTTTGCATTTAGAAAATAGAGAAGAAACTAAAGGTTTACCCAGAATATATTTGGCACTCCTGGTTTTTATAGCCAAAAGCATACAAAGGATCAATGTGGTTATTGTTCAAATCTGGTTAAATCACCAGACAGCAATTTACAGATTGGTCAACTATTAAGCAGCCCTTAGCAAACGTCAAAGTGAAGCTCAGGATACACAGCTATGTCTTAACCAAGGTTTGGACTCAAAACCTTGCAAGATGCCCTAAGAAATGAGCCCTTAAGCACCTTTATAGCAACACCCACCGCACTATGATTTACTTCTGTGGCAGTGGTACAGATGACTCGCCCAGTCAAGGACATGCTGCGAATGGAGCAGCGACAAGGTTGGACCCTACCCTCAGAGAGCTGGCTGCTAGACAGGTCCCAACAGGCCACCAAGACCAGGACACGGCAGGCGGCTCTGTGCAGGGAAGGAGGTTTAGCAATTGCAGTAAGAGTCTGTGGGAGCAGAGATTTCATTGACCACCCCSAGGCTGGTGGGAATGACTGTGCGGCATCACAACAGGGAGGAATTGGGGAAGGATTCGGTGGGATCTAAGGGTCAGTAAGCCCTTTCCTCCTAATGGGCTGGGTGCAACTAGCATTTCTCCTTTTCAGTTTATTTCCACAGCAGCCACTCACCAAACGGTCTGTGGTTTCTGGTCCTCCTTGTATTATCTGATAACTTAAGACACAACGACAGCTGTGCATCCCGTGCCTCACAGCGACACCAGTGCGTAACCGCCCCGTGCTCCTCAGGGGTGCCATCCCAGTGGTCAGGCACCCCAGTGACAGAGCAGTGTGCTGCCAGCACCCCCCAAACCGGCAGCAGGCCCCCGGGAAGGCCAGCTGGCTATACGGGGGAAAGGGACTGCATTCATGCAGCATGCATCTTAGTCTTATGGAAAAACATTGCTGTAAGAAATATTTTACGAAAATGATGTCACAAAACGTAACATTAAACCCTCCATTCAAATCAAAATATCAGACACTATCTGTGGTGAGACTGAATCGTATCTGGGTCCCGTTGCTCAATGGGGTGGCAGGACCTCAGATGACACTGCAATGAGAGGTCACAGCCTGCGGTGAGCAGAAGGGATGGCAGCCACATGCATGAAAAGACCCATGGCCCAGATGACATCTCTGCAGCTGACCACCAACTCTCAGCTGCAATCAGTGGTCTGTGATTTCAAACAGCTCATGCTGCTCCCAGGAGAAGACCACTGGGGCCTGGCACTGGCATGGAGACAAGCAGAACATGGCACAGTGTGGGAGYGCTGGGTGAGGAGGCCACCAAGTCAGGTTCCGTCTAGCCTGTATCGCAGCCCGGAGCGGGTTAACAGCAAAGCAAGGATGTCTAGTTTGTCCAAGCCAACTGCCAAGTAGATGAGCTGGCCTCTCCTCTGTAAGGGTCTCTCACTCCATGCAAGCAGCTTAAACCTCTGGTGCCAAATATTTGTCCTCTGCAAATCCCTAATAAAGAGCTGGTATTTAGCAAGAGGATTTACTGGTTCTGCAGTGAGGGCTGATTCTCTTTACCAGCGACTTGGCTTGTTTATGTTGGCAAAGGAAGGGAAGCTGCAAGCCCTGGGGACAAATGGTCCCAATTCCATGACGGTTAACACCCTTCGAGCTGTCCCTCTTGAGGAGGGCAACCCCGAGCACCCTGGAGACGAGACTCCACAGAAAAACAAGCTCTGCCTGTCCAAACCTCTGACCCTCCGAAATATGAAAGGGACAGATGGCCACATGAAAACACATGCTCCAGGAGATGCTCTGGAGACAAAAGGATGCGGTGTCTGTAGGCAACCGCTGTTGGCACCAAAGCAAAGGGCGTTGGGAGTGTTTGCATCAAGAGGGCAGTGGTTGTGCTCTTGTTGCATGATGTCAACATGCCAGAAGCAGGGCAATAGAAAACAAGCTCCTGAAACACCTTCCGAAAGCACGACTGGCCTCGCAGAAACACTCCGCTCATGACATGGTTTATAAAGGTGATGTGCAGGGTCCTCTCAGCTGGCTGTAAGCCACGGCTTCTCCCTGAGYTTCAGAGGGGAGGAAGAGGAGCAGTTGCATTGTTAACCATATTGCAGACATATTGACTGCCTCAACAGGGAAGCTTTTCAGCTCTTGGGCACAGGCTTCCCAGGAACAGTCAAGATGCCACCACGACAAGGACTTCTAGAAGATSCTGTGGTCTCCTAGCCATTGTGGTGATACAATGGTATAGAAGACATAAGGGGAAACAAAGCAGTTCTTCAAATACTGGAAGTATTTACTGGATCTACCCCTAAGACAGTGTTAGACATTCGGTGATACCTTCATGATTGACCAAGGGACAGGCTTTGTGGGGCTGGCCCCCCGCGACCTGTACGTACTGTGCGTGAGGGGGGTGTGCCGGGTTTCCGATGAAGGGGCCGTGGGAACTGGCGGGGCTCAGCAGCAGCGGGCTCTGAGAGCACGAGGAGGAGCCCGAGGATGTACTTTCCAGGTATCGACCTGAACAGCAAAGTCAGAGTCAGTCCAGGGAACACAAATACTCCAGCATCACCCTCCTCCCCTGCTCTACCACTGAGAGCTGACGCTGTTTTCCTAGCTTTTTGGGGAAAACCACATGGTAGTTAAAGACATTAGTATATCGCTTATGGAGAGGGAATGTTCAGCCTCCTCGGCACAATTCCAGTGCGGGACTGTCACCCCTCTGCCAGCCCTACATACCTCTGCCATAGGGGAAGGGTTGGCAGCCTTCTGGTGGGATACTGAGCCAGAGAGACACCTTCTTTCCCCATGCACATATGATTTGATGTGCTGGCACCTGGCTTAGGTTAACCTTGTTGCATGTCATTAAACATTTCCCATTTGCAAATGAAAAATAATGATCATTGAATGAACGATTGCTGAAATACTTTGAAGTCCATAGCAGAAAGCTGCACCTGCAGAGACGGGTGTTGCTGGGGTTACCTGCCCAGCATGTCAGTTAAGCAGAGTCTGGGGATCTGGGAAGCTGTTACAACCCCAACTCAATTCTCCCTTGCTCACCCCAAGGAGGCTAGCTTGCTGCCTCGCTTTGTGCTTGCTGCCTCGCTTTGTGCTTGCTCTGTGCAGGCAGGACTGGCCATGCCTGCGGCTCTGCACCCAGGGATGCACTAAGTGCTTGCAATAAGGACGAGCAGGACTTCTCTTCCTTCAAACCTCCATCCAAACACCTACACAAATCCAATCAAAACTCCTTGAAAATAACACTGGGATAAAGAAAACTCTCTTGGCAGAGAGAGGGACTTTTGGTTTCCCCCCCAAAGGCATGCTGAGCCACTCACTGCCGCCGTGTAGGATCGGTGAGCTCCGCGCTGAGCCCGTATTGCTCTGGGAGCCAAACTTCTCCAGCAGCTCAGAGAACTCTCTCCTGGAAACAAAAACATGGTATAGTCAGCTGCTGCTTAAAACTATTCCCCACCTGGTTATATGACAATGGTGCCTCTGATGGCAGTGACTTACTACCAAGTCTATAGGGCCGATGCTCTCCAGCAATGGGGAGCAGACAGAGCTTTCTCATGCATAAGGGTATAATCCCCCTGCTTTCAAGAGGTTGTGCAAGACTTAAGGTCGATAATCAATCTCATGGCAGTGCAGCTTTCCTGCGATGGGCTGGAACTTCGGTGTGCTCCTTCCCTGCCCTGGAAAGTGGTCAGCGTGAACATGGGCAAGAGGAGCTGGGAAGGGATGTATGGACAGGCACTGGTGATGGGGACTGTCCTTCCTGAGAGAGGGAAGATGAATGCGGGAGCCCTGCCTTGCACCCTGCCCTGCACCCCTGCCTTGCACCCCGCTGCTTGGACCCTCCCAGGAATCAGCTGGAATAATTTCACCCCCAGCTATAAGGCTCAGAAGTTTTGCTAACACACCACACAAATTAAACAGACTGTCAGAAGGAGCTGTAACTATGCAAACATAAAACAAAAATGCTTGGCCTATTTGTGACTCCTTCCAGAATAGTTAAATATAGATTATTCTCTGTTTTTTTCTCCTCCTTTCCTAGACAGAAAGCAGATCCTGCTAGCTCTTGCTGGGGTAAAGATGGGAGATGGCTTCTGGAGCACATGCAAAAGCAGCAGCCCACTCTCTGAATCCATCCATGGTGATATCCTCCATGAACATCGCAGGATAAACTCTTGGAGCATACGACCTTAACAAAGACCTGCACTTGTAAAGCGTGCTGGGGCAGTGCAGGCTTCTGTACTCTTCCCAGCAGCTCATGGCTGAAGATGCTGAACCAGCAGGCACATGCTAAATTTAACGATACCAAGATCAGAGGGACTTGTCGGTGAATTCAAGAACAGGGAGGAATGGCAACCCACAAACATTTAGCATGATCCCTCTGTCTTGAGGTAACCCCCCTGCTTCCTATATTACCTCTCTGCAAAGCAATCTCATCCACAACATCCCCTGGAAAGCTGGCTTGGTGCCCAAGTGCCTTCATTAATGCTTTGCTTCCAGGTTGAGTTTGACCACCATATAACTCCCCAAGTGTGTCGAGTCCTTGATGAGCTGTAACCACCTGTACACAACAGCTGAACTGCTTCACGACCTTCCTTTTCCCAAGTGTAACGTGTTGATTTCTTAAACCATTAAGAACCATGTTTACCAGCTCCTGCATCATTTCCATAATCCTGTGAGCTGCCATGAACCTCTCACATCCTTTTGGATGAGGAGGCACAGAAAGGGGATGTCATATTTGGGCATCAGCCTCCTGTGCCCATCCCTGCCACATTGGCTCATTGGGCCACACGGCTCCCAGGAGCATGCTGTCCCTCTGTGACTGTGCAGCCTTCTCACTTCATAACCCGACACTTCTGGATCAATCCAACCTTTTGGCAGAGAGAAGAGCCTCAAGGATGACTAATTTCTTACAGGTGTCRTTAAACAAGCAGCCAGGCAATGGGGAGAGACCCTGAAAGTGTTTCTGTGGCCACAGTAACAACATTAGATGTCCACTTTGAAGGCATGAAGGAATCCCCATGGGAAGGTGCCTTCTTGATGCTACAGCCACAGGAAAAGCCTGGTTATGAGTGACTAGCTCTCACACTTGACAGTCAGACAAGCTTAAGACATAAATCTGTAGGAAACCAGCCACAGCAAAGTTTCCTCAGCGAGGAGACTGCTCTTACACACAAGCAGACGTTGTGTCATCTGCGTACTTTACCGGGACAGATATTATTGGCTAGATTAGAGTCAACAATATTAAATGATGAATGAATCATCAGCTCCTTAGGTTCCTGCTGGAAATGCTCTCAGTAATTTACATCTTCCCATTAACAACCAGCTCATTAACAAACTTCAAAGACCAGTGCCTGCCTTATCTAATATTGCCATCAAGTGTATGCCTTATTAATTCCATTTAATGCTAATTTAAAATCCAAGTGTCATACAATACTTAGTGGAATGCCTTGGTGAATCCCAATACTTTGCATCAACACTATTGACTTTATCAACTAAACCCATGACCTTAAAAAAAGACAACTACCTTGTTCAAAAACCCCACCTTCCACAAAACTGTTCTAACTAGCAGTTTCATAGCGTTAGACACTGAAATAGATGTAAAAGCACTGAGAAAGTGGAAGGACAACTTAGACCCTACAGCAGTAGGACAGCGGTTTGTGTTCTGTGGTTCCCTGGGTTAAGCCTTGGATGGATCTTACCTTAGCAGAATTTTTCCAATTAGCCTCTGTATTTCTATAGGTGATTCATGCTCCCATTGCGCTGGTAACTCATGCAGTGATGGCCTTACCCCTCCATGACCTATTGCAACGGCAGGTCTAACTTGCTGGAAGCTAACGTATTATTTCCAGTGGTTACCAAGCCATCAGCAGCTGGGTTTTTGTTTTGGGCTGGGTGTTTCTGTGGTCATCTATTGTTACATTTTCCTCAGATAATCATCCATCAGAGCACAGAACAGGTTATGAACTTAAAACAATGGCTGAAAAACTCTTAGTCAATGCAAATGTAACTAGTCTGGCAGCTCTTACGCTCTTTAAACTCTGCTAAACAATGCAAACCTGATCACCGATCCATGCTGTCAAACTCTGTTATAAGCAAGAGCAGGTATGACTTGGGCATTCTGTGTTGTTGTTTATTTCATGTCGTTAAGTTCATTCACAAAGCAATATTTATCATTATTTGCTCAGGAGCCTGAACAACGAGCTCTGAGCCCAGGGTTGCTTTGCTGTAGGGACGGTGTGACTAAATGCTACATCACGGGCGACTGTCCCGGCTCCTGCTTTGTTGGTCAGTACTGCAAACCCCAGTTCCACCAAGGACATAAACACATGACTAACTTGAAGCACACGCTTATCCCAGCAGCAAGCAATACACTTGCTGGTGCTGATCTCCCGAGACTTAATTTTGTGCTCAGTGTTGTATTTGAAGGAATTTGCAAGTGGGCAGACAATGCCCAAACATTGCCGATTAATGAACAAGTACGCTGAAGGAATGCCAACAGGTCTTCCTTTGTGCTTTCAGACACCAAAAGATTTCAGAAGATGTCTTTAATATTTAAAATTTGACCCTTACTAAAACATTCTGAATTGTCAGGTGCCTGCAGGACTAAAATGCCCAGCGTTATTTAAAAAAAAAATCATGGGGTTGTATTAGGTGGAAAGTTGATTTTAACAATCCCTTCTCCAGCTCTTTTTCATTAAGATGCAGACATTTGAGGTCTGGAGGATCCCTGTAACAGAGCTTGGACCCACACAGCCTTCAGCCAGCCCCACGGCATGGAGTGGGATAATGGGGTTTGCCAGCAGCAGCCAGCTGTAGGCTGACTTTGCTGCAGATTAAGCAGTGGGGRGGGTCAATCTTCCTGCCGAATATTGTTGTTTTATCTCATAATACCTTTTTGTCCTGCCCTTTTGTTCTTGGGAGAACAAAGGGTGAATCCTACATCAAAGGTTGTGTGAGAGCTCAGCGTCTGGAAACCTCAGCTCTGCACCGCAGCTGGGGGAGAAAGAGGAGCCTGTGACACCAGATAAATTAATAGCTTATCTCAAAAAACCCAAGCCTGCAGGTCAGTGGGAACTGTGAACCCAAAGCACTGCAAAAGCATCACAAAAGCAGATTTTCTCACACCAAGCTTGCAGCAGCTGCAGCATTTCCACCACTGTCCAGGCAGGATGATGCTCTGGAGCAGCAGCTCTGGCATGGAGCCCAAGTCCACCCCAGCACAGACCTGCTGGGGACAGGGCTGCGCAGAGCCAGCACATCCCAAGCTGGGAGCCCTCCCGCACTGGCTGTGCTGGGCAGCACATCACACCGCTGCTTGTCTTTGCTTTTTCATTAATGCCTAGGAAGCAGTGACATGCACAGGTGCATCTCGGCTTCTGGGTAAAAGGATGCCTGTTTTTCCCTAATGACCCTGGGACACCCCAGGCTTGCAGGAGTCAACCCCACCACTGCCTTCCAGTTTAGCACCAAGTCCTCAAACAAACCCGTGGGTTGAGCCGTCACTATCACACGACGCAGGGCTCACAGGAAAAAAAGGGATTACCTTGCGTTCGCACCAGGCTGGGCATGAACTCCAGTAACAGCCTCTCTGCTGATTCCTGGATATTGGTTGACATTGGTTGTGCATTTGCAGAAAAGCAGACTGCTTTTCCTTACTGCTTCTTGTGCAAGCCCTATTAATACAACAACCCATTTTCACCCAGATGACTATGCATATCATGCGGAGATGCAATGTATTTAGCATTTTATCATGCGAGTACTAGGAGGTGCAGCGCAAACTGGCTTTCTCACAGTGATAAACCTGAAAGACCAGGATGATATCTGTGCAACGCATAGAAACAAGGAACTATTGTAACTTTCAGGCAGAGAATGAATAAACAATAATTATGCATATGCAATAAAATTATCCTCATTAGCTAAAGATGAGCACAGACGAAAATCAGATCCAACCATCATCCAAACCCAGCGTGTCCAGCTCTAAATCTGAATTTTCTGCTTTAAGCCCTAGTATTACTGCCGCTCTCTGCAGCATGTCTGATGCGACAGGCTGAAAACATGCATCTTATACACGCCAGGACTGAGTTCCATTAAGAGGACAGGTAATTTGGGCCTATAATTAACTCCAGGGACAAATAATAGCGTTTATGAGTCAAATTCGCCTGAGGGCAACCACAACAAAATGCTACTCAGCTGAGTCATTGGGAAAATTGGCAGGCGGGTTGGATCGTCTTCCAAACCCAGAGCCATTACGTTTCCTCCGCCAGCGTGCCTTGTGTGCTCAGGGTTTATGAAGACGACCTGCATGCAAGTATCTGCAAATACTCTGAATTACACTCCTCCCCATGTCATTCTCTTGGCTTTCATGTCTCGTGAGCCACTTTGCCGGGCAGTAGGAAGGTGCAAGGCTGCCCTCAACTCATGGGAGTTCACGGCACAGCATCTCCGTGGGTATCACCTGCAGAGCTGACAGTCCCTGGGAAGTCAGAAAGCCTGTTTCAACCCAGAGGGCTGTCTGCTCACCCACGCTCAGGGACAGACTTAAAAGATAATAGGGCATCAATAAAATAAAGACAAAACTAAGGGGGAAAAAAAAAAAGTAGAAAGCAGAAAAATCCTTCCCCTGTTTCCACAGCCCTTAATCCTGGAGATACGTATTCATGTATTAAACAGTTTGCGAGATGATTATGTAAGTGAAATCTCTGCAAATCTTTAAAAAAAAACCCAACCAAACAAAAAACTGATTACTTCCCCACTCTCCCGCCAGCTAACCTTTTGCAGATTTAACAGATAACCAGCAGCAAACAGAGGCCAAATAAATTGCTTAAAGTTTTGTTGCCCTCCCAGTCTCCCTCGGTCRGTTTACGAGCAGCTCCTCTGCGGAGCGACTGGGGACTGCCGACAGATGCATGAAGGAGCTGGAGCTGCCGACAAAGCCACGCCTGCATATACTTTAAGAAACATCTGCTGCAATTTAAGATATGAGGAGGCACATCAAGATGCCTGAACAGCTTGGAACAGATCAGCATGGGTGAAGGCAGAAAACCTGCTTTGGGGGCTCTGGCTGAGAAATAGAGCGTTTCCCTGAGCAAACCCTGCTGCTGCTGGGCGCAGGGAGCTGCTCAGCTGTGGGAACCCAGCCCTCCTGCTGGGGACCAGCCCTGGCAACAGCCACCCAGAGAGGGGACAGCACGAGATGCCCGCTGCCCCTTCCACCCCTAAGGCAAGACAGGGGACCGCTGCGGCACAGAAGCGCATCCTGCGCATCCTCACTCGGACCAAAAGTGGGTCAAACACCCGAGTCAAGCTCTGGTGACTTGCTTGCTTCACCCAGTGCTTCCTCAGCAGCTGCTGAAGGACCTGCAGTTATTATAATAATTTGAGATGTTATTTTCACTGGAAGAGCGGAATAGAGGTAGGTAAAAAGCAGTCTGTCATTAATAGCAAATAATTCTTCCGCCAGCATATTACTGTGTCAAAATTAGTCTCATCCCTGTCATTACAGCACTCTCACTATTCTGCTAAGGCACAGCTGCTGATGGATAAGGAGTGAAACCATCATCTCTGACACTAACGGGATGTGGGTACATTGAGCAAACGACTCTGTGATCTTCAGCCACCCACATGCAGTGYAAAGCCACGGTGCCACCAGCTGCCTGCCCACGACCGCGCTCTGCCTAAACCCACTCTCATTTCGGTGGTTCCTGGYGCACCTCAAGTTTCCAGACCTGTGTTTCTATTCAGCAAGGAGAGGATGCTCCAGCACATTGCACCAGATCTCCCAGGGGATGCGAGCAAAGGACCCCACTAATCCCATACCTTGGTTTCCACAACCCTGCCCTCTCTCATGACACCATCATTGTCCCACCAAGATGTCCCAGCCAAGACAGAACTGAACTCTTTCCTTCTCCTTTTGAATCCTCCAAGCCTCTCTAGAGAAAGCAAGGTTTTCCAGGGAGCGGTGAGGGAAGAGGTTTAAGGGAGAAACTGCTTGTCCTCCCTGAGAAGGAGGAATCCTCTGGGGAAGGAAGACCTTAACTCAATGTGTCTAACTGGAAAGGAAAGGGAAGATCCTGCTGTCCCTCTATGTCTTCATCCAAAGCTGGGTGCAGGACGTGATAAGCCATAGGCAGCTCAGCACCACACAGCAGAGCTGAAGAAGCCTGTGCCACCCTACAGCTGGAGCTGCCCTGGTCCTTGCTGGGGAAACGCCTGCAGAAATCTGCTCGATGCGGGATGTCCCATGAACSTGGCACAGGCTGGGCTGGAGCCAGGTCTGCAGCTGGGAGTCACCAGCTTTGCTTCCCTTCCCATTACAGCTCCAGCACATTCCCATTGGTGTACAGTTATCAAAGACTCTTGGCCACCTCCGTCTTCACCATGGGCTTTGAGCCYGGTTAGCTCAAAGGCAGTCGAGCTACGGTGCCAATGAGTGCTGCGATCCCCCTTCCCGGCRCAAGATGACACCCCTTACCTGGCGTCGTCATCCCGGGCTATAAGAAGGCGCATGTGGCTGGTGGCTGATGCTGTCCTCAGGATGTCCACGGCCCTGCGAGACAAGGACCGCAACACGTCAACGCCGGCTCGCAGCGATGCTCCACTGAGCTCGCCTGGCCGCGTGTCAAAGCTCACAGCAAACTGGGCAGAGACCCATGGCCTGGGCAAACCCCATCAGCAGCCAAGTGACTTTTTTTGGCTGGATGCCTGTGGAGCAGCCCCATTCCCTGCCCTGGCAGCAGGGCCGGGGGGCAGCTACGTCGCAGCCTGATTTTCCCGCTTCTGCACTGAATTAGAAGTCCCCGATAACAAAGCAGACCCAGAAGATGCACGTGGCAGTGAGCAAATACCTCCCAGCACATCTCCTCCCTCGGGAAGTTTCTGTCTCACGGGTGACCACTTTCTGGTTCAAAATACATGCGTCCCCGTGGGAGTCAGGACAATGTGCGGGGGGACCAGACACAGCCTCCCTGCAGCTGCAGGGATGTCCTCAGGGACCTCCTTCATCAAACCCAGCCGCTCTGGGGGTTTGGGAGCAGGAGAAGCTCCTCATGCTGCTTCCCAAGCATCCATCCAGCCTAAGCACGCCATGCAGAAGTGCAAGGCAGCAGCGGGCTAGCACCACGTTTAATGGAAAAGGGGTGCCCCTATAGTGCGGTAGTCCTCTGGATCAGTTAAAATTATTTTCTTGGCAGGGAGCTGAGGGGCTGCATTGCAGCTCCGGAGGGAATCCCCTGTGCAGAGCAGCGCTGTTGGGCTTAGGCACCGGCTAATCTCCAGTGCTGGGAGCTGCGGGGCTTGCTGGGAAGCTGCAGCAGATGGAGTGGGGGTGCCAGGAGCTGTTAAAAAACCAGCATTTTGGGGAAATGTCTGAATATCTCACACATACAGTTTGGGTTCACCGGTCTATTTTTACACAGAAACTTTTTGTTTGATAATTCCCAAGTTGGCTCTCAGAAACGGCGCTGGCTACGTCAGAGCACAGACAAAGTGATGCCCTGGTGTCTTCCGTGCAACCTGCAACCTAAACCACTTCACAGAATTATACAAAAGCAACAGGAATGCAAAATTTCTGTTTGGATATGGTACCTCTCACTTGTAACCCCAATTAAGGAATCTCCATTGACCTCCAGGATCTGGTCTCCTGGCTGCAGGCGCCCTAGAAAAGAAAACTAATGGATAGAAACTGCAGAAAATACAGCTTGAAGGGACTGGGAGAGGTTGGGCAGTTCCTCCCTTTGCCCAGAGACAGGATGAAATATGCATAGGTCATCCTGAGATGCTCATCCAACCTGTTTTTCAAGATGTCCATAGATGAAGTTTCTGCAACCTCCCTGAACAACCCGTGCCAACATTGCAGCACTTCCTCTGCTGTAGGAAGTTACGAAAGTAAATACCAAAAAATGCAATAAAGTTTTTACTTAATTCAGTTTGAGGTCAGGTAGAAAACCACGAGTGGCACCTCCACCTGTTCAGGATTTATTTTTCTTTATTAGATGGAAAAACGATGTTGTAACATTTGAAAAAAAAAAAAAAAAATCTTTCAATCTTTCTGGCTTAAGTTATGAAAGGTGAACTCTGCAGAGCCCTGCCTAATACCTCCTTATTTGAAGACACTCAGGATAAAATCAGTGGCCTAGAGCAGTGCTGAATTTGCAAAAGGATCTCCAGTCATTTTGGGGCTACAGGCAGCCAGTGGCACGTGGGAAAGGACGGGCAGCAAAGTGAAGTTCTTTGTGTGGCAGGGATGGATCCTGCTTTAAAGACACGAAGCAATTATACATATGCTGAGAAGCCAAGGCAAGGCTGCTGTCGGATGTTATAATGATTGCCACAGTAAAAAAATACCCCCACTGCTGGAAAATCTGGGAGGAAGCACCTGAAATGTCTGATAAGGCAATGTATAAAATAAATACACGGTCTTCTGGCTTGTCTCAGACTTTGCGGTACTCTGCACCATGTTTAACTCACCGTCCGCATAAGCAACACCCCCTGGAAGGATCCTCTTGACATAAACTCCATATTCTTCTCCGGTGAGTTCCTTGATGCCACCAATTACCTTAATACCTGGAGGAAGAGAAGTGCCCGTCACACAAAGACACAAAGAAGCACAGTTTCCATGGGCCGTCTTGGAGGGACGCAGTCTCCGGCACAGCCCCCAGGCACCCCGGCACCGCCTGACACTCCTTTATAAAAACCATTTGTGGAAAGCCCCATGTATCCCCTGCACTACACGAGCAGCAGCAGAAGCAATAGGATGCGGCCGTTGACACAACACAAACGCTGAAGGCATCTGAGAGCACCTGCTCAGAGCGACAGCTATGGAGACAAAGCTTCCGAGAAAGGCATAGGCAAGGAGCGACCACCTTCCCAACCCCAAGTTCATCGCTTGCAGTTAAATCAGTCACTGACGGGTGACTGCGCTCATGTCTCTGATTAGACTTGTCGTAGGAAACATTACTGGGGACAAGCGTTTCCCCCAGGAGACCCCCTTCGAGGTGCAACATCTGGACAAGCCCCAGTTTCAATACGGTGGTGAGAACATCCCCGCTGCAAGCTCACCCGCCCGCCAGGCTCCAGCAGCATCTCTACCGCAGCCTTTGAAGCTGCCACCGATGGCAGAGCTGCACATCAGGAGCAGCCACTTTTTATCAGTGTTTGAACCCAAGAGGAGCAGCCCAGAGGCAGGAGCCAGGGTGCAGAGACGACCTTTGGTGCGGCTCCAAAACCCCCCGTCGCAGCACCTTGGCAAAGGGCTCTCATGCTGCACGGCCGCCTCTCCAGCCACGGGACCTGTCCCTGCTGGCGTGCATGAGCTGGCTGGCAGGAAAAGGCCCAAGAGACTTATTTGTCCAGGGCTCATTAAGTCCTGCGTCGAAGATCCAGGCTGTGGACAGAAGGATTAAAAAGCCTGGCTTTTAATTAACAAATCTCTCCCGAGAGTCGCCAGTCAGGCGTTTTGCTGCTCTGGACAGGAGGGCACGCTGAGGACAGGCGGCACCGCAGAGAGGGGCACTGCCGGTGTGAAGMCAGCTGCATCCTCTGGCTGCTGTCCTGGGGTGATGAGCTGCTCCGAGCCTTGGTGGGGTCCTGGGATGCACCAAGTGACCCCGTGCGAGAAACGCCTCCCCCCAGGGGAACAGAGCACAGCTTCTTCCCCAAAACACGAGACCCCTTTCTGAAACGAGAAGGAGGGAAGAGGAGTGGACCCTGGACTGGGATTACTCAGGACAACGGCACTATTTCCAGCCCTAGTTCCTTTCCCTTTATAACCCGAGCTCTGCTCTAAGGACCCTTACAGTTTTCAGCTACCTTTAGGGAAGTCTCTCAAGTCACCTTACATTAAAATTGTGATTAAAAACAGATTTATTACAATTTTTCATTTYATTCCCATATGCACCAATCGCTGCTTCTCCCAAGCACAAAACCCCAGCCCCATCCAAGCATTGGAGTTTATTCCCTGCGCTTGATGCATTAAACCATACATCCCCCGGGCGTCCGGGAGGAGCTGCATTACTGATGGCAGTGGGAACTCATGGCAAAACACCTCAGGAAAAGGCACCAATGTTGTTCTCCATTGCATTTTTTAAGAAATACACTAAAATTGGAAATACTGCCCAAAAGAGGTATTTCCGAGCAGCGTGAGCCTCGCCAAGGCATGGGGACAGGTCAGGCGCCTGCGGACCAAAGCAGGGAAGAGATGCTGCAGCCCCAAAGTCTGCTGACAGAAGGTAAAACCTGCTCATCACCGAGGATGCTCAGCTGCAAAGCTTCTCGTCTCCCGACCGGGCTGGGGTGGCTGCTGGTGGGCTTTGCCACCAGCTGGCAGAGAGACCCTGGAGAACAGGCTTAYACTTGGGACAGGTTTGGGAAACCCCTGGCATGGGGGCTTCTGCAGAAGGAAAGCCCCATCGGTTCCCCTAGACAGAGGAGACACCGGCTTAAACCAAGGTGATGACTGAAGAAGTCATCATATGTCTTTCTTCACACCGGAACATGAAGTAATTAGGAACGATAAAACGCATTAGACAAATCATGTGAAAATCTGCATCCCAGAAGAGGCGCAGCTGTAGCATCACCCAGCAGCCCAACGGGACCTGACAGGCTCCTCTGCCGAGGTATCAAATCAATAATGACTCATTTCCCTTTTGTGTCCACAAATCAATTGTAATAATGGCTTAATATAGCCGAAGTATCTACAAATCCTCCTTTATCCCCAACGATGTCAGGAGAAAATCCGATCTTGTTATTAAAATCAGTGATTACTCACAGTATTGCTCMCAGACACGCTCAAACTTTGACGGGGGGGGAGGAAAAAACCCTGACTTTTAACTCCCTTGTTGGCAAACCAGCTGGGTGCTGCCAGGCTCTGCCCACGCTGCCCTCCTGCCCATCGCCTTGCCGTGGAGGCACTGCGGATGCCAGTCCTGCCCCCCGAGAGATGCACTGGGGAGTCCCCACCAGGGCGGGGAGAAGGAGGAGGAGGAGGAGGAGGAARGGCTCACCCCTGCCAGGGCTCGGACCGAGCCATGGGACAGCCCGSGACTGACTGCAACAAAACCGAATCATCAAAGATTGTGGTGGTAGCATTCCTAGGAGTCTTCGTATTTTATAAACACTTACTGCAATCAAATTTATATTTGGGACCCAGTGTAGGTAAATAACGGCTCTTTAATTATCACAGCATCAAAGTCCCGGTATAATGCTTATTAAGTCATACTTAGGGCCAGATAATCTAGCCTATTTTGGATCTCTCTCTTTAATCTTTCCTTTCTGGCAAAGGTCCTGGAGCYGATGCCCATGTCCCCGGTATTTTCTCTTTTGCAGAATAAATGTTTATGGGGAAACTCCAGGTGGGCATACAGGTTAGACTGACCGAGACAGCATTTTCTTGAGATTCTTAGTGATCCTATAAATTTCTTCCAGACCCTCGAGCTTCTCTGGCACATCTAAACCCGCTCCCACTAATGCCAGCATCGCAGTTCTCAACTTCTCAGGCTATAATCTCACCTGCTCCCGGCTCCCTATACCATGGGTCAAGGGGTATCCTGGCTAATCTAGTTGTTTAGGCCAACTGTAATCATCTCCGGTACATCCCGACCCCACYGGCCGCCGTGCCACGCTCCTGGCCGCCCGCACGGAGAGAGGCTGCCCGCTTTGCGCCTAAGCTAGCAATGTTCAATTACATTTCCCTTAATCCCTCTGTTGATCTTGCAGCCCTGGCCAGCTTTTTCTGTCTGGAGGAAGGGACAGATTGGAGGTGAATCACTCACTGCCCTGGCCTAAGAAGATGAAGGTCAAGATAATGGGATCTCAGTGTTTCTGAGAAATGCTTCTTAATCAGCACTTCCCTTTGATGGCTATTCTTTAATTCAAAGTTCAGGTTTTAAGGAGCCGCCAGGTAACCCCTTTGAACTTCTGCTGAGGTTCACATGTGAGTTTCCACCTAAAGCCACAGAGCAACAGACCCGGGGCCAAACGCTGACCTGCCACGCCGGCACCGAGCGGGCTGATGCTGCCCTAAAGAAACTCTGCTGGAATAACACCCTCATCTGAACATAAGAAACTCCTAGACACACCTTTTTTTCCCCAAAAAACATATTCTGAGCAGCTACACCTATGGCAGACACAGGGCTCCTGCAAGCACCACTTGGTCCTCAGCAGAGAGGGATGATTTCTGGAGGATGACCGCTTGTCTTGAGTGTTTCAAGCCTCACAAGGGAGGATAAAGAAAGCTGATGACGGCATTAGAAAATCCACATCATTCCTGCAGCACGTTGCAAGACCCTGTAGAGGGTCTGCAAGACCCTGCGAAGACCCTCTGGCCACAGACTGGGGGAAAGGAGGAGTATTGGGACCCAAAGTGGCTTGCAGTGGGCTGTAACATCTGTGTACCTCTTCCAGAGGTCAGCGGCAGCCCGGTCAGGCTTTTCTGGGTCTCCTCCTTCAATGAGCTAATCTAACCCAACAGCTAAAATCCCATCAACTCAACCAAATCCACCTCTGGAGACTAAAATATCATATTCACCGAGAAAAGACATTTCTCTGAGCTCCTGTGAACATCATGAACAGAAGACCGGGAGAAGAGTCAGCAAAGCCTTTCCTCCACAGCAGAAAGCCCCGTTACCCAAGAGCTGGAAACAGCCAATAATGAATCTATAATTAATCTCAGGTCTCAGGAAACCTGACCTTGTTTCTCTGGTGAGTTTGACTTCTCAGGAGGGGTCCCCAAATGCTCACCCAGGGACCTCACCAAGGGGCYCGCAGCTGCTCTGCGGGAGGATGGGCTGCACTCGCAATTAAAAATTATGGAGGAGACTGCGGGGTGGACCCCGAGAAATGCTGATGCCGGACTGCAATTTTTTATAAAGTCCATGAAAGAGCACCAGTGTTTATGCCGCTGGATACCCAGAGGTCAGATGAGATGCTATACCGGATCCTTTCGGGCTGAGTTTCATGAACCTGTGGCTATTTCTCACGTTCTGATGGATATGACCATCGCTTTTCCTTTCTCTTCTGTGCTTTGATGTTCAGAGCACTGTGGAAGGACGTCTGACTCGCTCGGTGCTCATACCCTTACCCGTGGGCCAAACTTTCCAAAAACAACTCACACACCCCGCCCTGCGTCGCCCGTCGGGGTGGCGTCCCAGGGGGCCCTGCCTGCAGCGGGGCGGGGGCAGCCGGCAGGGGCAGGCAGATGGGAAGTGCTTGGGCTTCTTTTTTTTTTTAATTATTTTTAATTTTTTTTATTTTAAATTTTAATTTAATTAATTCAGCAGAAAAATTCTGAAGAGCCTTTTTCCCCCCTGTCCTGCTCAGGGGAGGGGCTCTGGCCCCAGGCTCCTGCACAGCTCTCAGCACTGCAGCTGCTCACCATCAGTAGGGAATTAGTTGGGATTTTGACCTTATTTTAACTTCCCAGCTGCAAAAGGTGCTATCAGATGCTCGACACAGGCAGGCACAAGAACCAATATTCCTGTGAGATATCAGACTTCACATAGGGAGGCACATCACGACACCGGTGCTGGGGACCAGGGGAATGTTCGAGCTGCCCCAGCCCACCCTGATGTCCCTTGCAGAGGTTCAGTACTCACCCAGCCCGTTTGCACAGTCGTAGAAATCAAAGCAGTGCATGGTTCGATCCATCCCATATGGTCCCATGAGCGTCCTGGGAGAGAGAAGAGAAGCATCTTTCTTTCACGGGCTAAAATAAACAGATGCACAGGTGCCCAACCAACATGTGCACAAGCACATCCTTCCCACCACCCCGGACGTTGCCCACGGAACGATGTAGACAAGCGGGTTCAGGGACACGGCCCCACATATTAAGCCCATGCTGGCAAAAAGCAACCCCCTCCCACCTCCCTCAAAGTTTATACAGATAAATGAGAGAATATGTGCAGGGCTGGACATCATCCTCCCCACCCAGCAAATCTGATGGACCTGTCTGTGATTCATTACCCCAGATTAACGGGGCTGGACAGCTGTCCAGCTCCCGGGAAATGAGATCAGAGCTCGGACCAATGTTCTGGGAATAAACCAGTCTCACAAATACAGACAGCCTGTAATGAAGACAGCCGGGCACGATCTGGTCCCCAGGTTTTGTAACGCAGGCAGTCTCCATCCCTCTGGCAGGGGGTTTGGAAAAGGGGGCGATGCAAGATCTGCTGAGCCGCTTCAAGTCCCTGCCTCGCCAGGTGGAGGGTAGGAGCTTCTCATCGCAAGCCAAAGTGGGTGGAAGAGCATCACACACCTGAGTTTCCCCCATGCCAAGTAGCTCTCCCAACCGCCCCACAATCTCCCCCTAAACACGCGCTGGCAAGGTGGGTGTCCCAAATAAACGACACCGAAAGCTCCACTCTGCCCTAGCTGGGGACCCCGGACTCCAAACCTGGGACCACCAGTGCTTCTCCTCCTTGGTGGCCCGTGGTGGTCACCCCCATGAGGATGGGTGGACATGAGGATGGGTGGACCTTGATCTGACAAACCCAGAGCCAGGCGTGCCAGGTGGGAAACCAGGAGTGAGTGGCTCCCAAAACACTCCACTTCCCAGGATTTAAGTTGCAAGAGAAAAGAAGTTTCTGAATCAATATCGGATCCCGAATCTGGATACAGCTGAGGAGGGACAACACCGTGGGGCACAACAGGCTCCTCCGAGTCCAGCGGGATGCAGGAGAGGAATAAACCTCAGGGGCTTCTCTTTGCAGGCATCCAAAATACCTCTCAAAATATCAAGCTATCTGCAAAGCCAGTAACACCCGCCTCTAAGATTCAGACTGGAAGCTTTTTCTCCTCATTAAAAATACCCCCCCTCCTTGATATTCTTGCAATGTTTCACATATTCAAGAGACTGGGCAAACAACTGGCCACATCTGGCTGTCAGAAAATGGAGCCTGAAGGCGTCCCAGGAAGCCAGAGCAGCCCTGGGCCCAGACTGGTTCAATTTACCATCCAGGATTTTCAGAGTATTTTGAGTAAACCACCGAGGAAACTCCACCATGAGTAAACAGAAATAGCTCAAACCGGGCTGAAACGCGACATAAAGATGGAGGTTTCGGTAAAGCAGATGCCTACTTGATATGACCAACTTTTATCCCCGATTTGATGCACGAACGGCGGAGCAGAAGCGAGCTTCGCTAATGCTAGAGACGCAAGAAACCCAACAACAGGCGCTAGCGATGATGTCCTCAGCTCTTTCTGCTGCGCGCGAGCCATCTCTGCCACTGAACCCTGGTCCTGCAGAAGCCACAGCAGATGACCCTTGGCTAGAGGTGGCCACCGGGACCCCCAGGGCTGCCCTGTGCCCCCTCCCCAATTCCTGCCCCGGCTGCAGGGGGGATTACCTGCTGATGATAATGGCTCCCTTGTAAAGGACAGAGACGGTGGGCATCTTGCTGGCAGCGGCAGCCCAGCCCTGCCGAGCACCAGCCACTCTGATTTGGCAGGAATCCATTAAAGTGATAAAAAAAAAAAAAAAAAAGGGGAGGTCGGAGGGGATCACGTGGTCTCCCCGTATGCATGTTAATTCCACCCAACATTAACACAGATCAGCTAAAAACATATCCAACTTTAGATTAAAGCTTACGCAAGCCAAAGCCAACATGGCACATCACAAGCGTCTTCCCGAACAGGCGGGGAGGGAGCTCCGCCAGCCCCCCCAGCAGGGCTGTCGCACTGATCATTAACACAACGGGATAATCATTTGGATGCATCCTATTGTGCGTCTTTGGGAACAGCCCCTCTGGGGACAAAGGGCAGCGTTCGGTGCAGGACATGTGTGCTCACCATCCCTAAAGGATTAAAAGCCATAGYAAAGCTTTGGAAGTAATAACAGACTGTAGCACTTAGGGGTTTAGGGTTGGGTTTTTTTTTTTTCTTTTAGCATCTTTTCCAGCCCACAGCATTTTCCTCTTAATACGAAGCAAGTTCAGCTGTTCCACAATCTGTTGGGAGGTCAGAAGTATGATTTGCCTTTAAACAGCCTCTTCCACACCGATTTCTCTGCACATCACCCAGCCAGAGAAGCAGTGTGACCCCCGTTGTGTGGGATGTGGGGATGGAGGCATGAAACGAGATTATCCAAGGTTGGCCAGTGAGCAGGGACAAAGCTGGAACAAGCCACCTCGGGTCTCGGCAGGAGCAGGGCTGTGATCTTGGTGGGAACGGCGTGAAATGAAGTTCCCAGGAAACATGCTCCCCTGGAGCTGCGGGCAGTGGGAGGACACAGGTCCTGCTTCCCTGCCAGCTCTGGGGGACAGCTAAGGACATAGGTAAGTTCTTGGCCCCAACTCCATCAACGGCGTCTTTCTCCTGCTGTTCCCACAGCATCTCTCTGCAGGCTCCGGGCCAGACCCTATTAGTGGTACCCTCATTAGCTGAATGTCGGCATACATCAGTCCAGCTCAGCTGGGGATCAGATATGGACGTCCTTGCTTGGGACTGCAAACGCTTTGTCAAATATTTCCTTGAACCTGCTGCTGTTGGATATTACTTTTCCCATGCATGAACAACTAATTTTATTAGCAAGAGTTTCCCCAACGGCCGTGTGAAGCCTTGCTGGGCAAGTTGAGGTGCTTTAAAATAACAACAATGCGAAAAGTTTTCCTGCATTTTAATTGCTTTTTTTAAAGTGACTTCCATTTGGGGGCATTCAGATGAAACATTAAAAACACCAGTGGACTAGACCTTTAGGTGGCCAAAACTCTCCTAAAAAATGAATTAATTTAGCTGCAAGATCAAAATTGGGATAAATAATGCCAACTAGACATCAAATGTAGACGCATCAGGAGATACATTACGTGCACCCCACCAAAGCAAGGCATGCCCAGCACCTAGTCCACGTCTGCACAAAGGCTTTGGCCAAATCAGACTAAGCACAAGGGGTTGCACGTGGGGCCATTTCCCAGTCTGCTGGACAGCTGCAGCCTTCCCTGCACCAAGAGCCTCACAAAGCTACTCATCCTCACAGCAACCCAACAGCAGAGAGATGCTCTTTCCCCTGCCATCCCGCAGACGACGTCCAGGGCACAGAGAGCTGAACATCACGCTCCATTAAGGCAGGAGGGTCCAAGCACGCAGCTCTGGTGCCAAGTGACTCGGTCAAGGCTAGCCAGGAAGTTTTGTGGCAGAGCAGACACACGAATTCAACTGCCGATTACACTAATGATCCTATTCCAAGTCCTCTAATAATCGTCCCGGTCACAGTAAGAGACAGTTTCCATCCCACCACCAAAATTCAATGTACAACTTCTGAGGTCCTTGGAGACTCTGCTAATAAATTAATTCACAGAATTACCCCTTTGAGCCATGGGCCAGAGCCTTGGCTGGAATAAATCAGCGCTGCTGAAGGAAAGGGATAGCACAAGCACTGGAGGCAACGTCAACAGGAAAAGTTGATCTCTCTGACAAGCTTCAGAGGGGCTGCAGGAGAGCTCGCTGGAGCCAGGCCAGCCTGACCCAAAATGTGCAGGCAAATGGGAGAATTTCCCTGCCTGGCAATTCAGTAATTCATCCACCCTGGTTTCTGCATCTCAGGGAACAATTTCTACACTCAACGTTAAGCGGACATGTGTTTGTTTGGGGCTTGAGTGCTCAGCACCTTCGAAACCAAATCCTTCAGCACTCCAACCATGTTCCCACCAACCATGGTCCCACCAACCGCTGCCAGCTGCACCTGGAGCCACGCTCGCCCTTCCCGTGTGCCGATGCTTCATACCGGCTGGGTGGGATGTTGCAATAAACCACACGTTTGTCTGCGAGGTGGTGGAGTAAATGAAAATCAAACCAAAGAGGCCCTCAGGGAAGAGGAGCGGGGCCCAGCTTCCAAGTTTATCTCCAAACCCTCAGATCCTTGACTCCATCCTCCAAAACAGAGACTGACCCTGGCAAAAGCATCAGACGCCGATCCTCCTCCTGCCGATTAACATCTGTCTTATTTAGAAAAAGTTTCAGCAAAATAGCTTCAGATGTTTTTTAGTGTTTTAAAACTCGGGCTCACGTTCAGGAAGGATTTATAAGCCACATATAACCTGCCCAAGGGTCCCAGTCCACCCAACCAGTGTTGAAGGCAAACATCCCACTGGCAAAGGGGATACGCCATATGCTCAAGCTCTTTACCAAGCTGGGACCTAGCCGAGCAACTTAGAGTAAATCCAGCTGGAAAACTCAGGCTTCTCACCCCAGGGAACCGCTGATGAGACTTTACATTTTTAAATAAATGGGTGAATGGACAGAGCACGAATTAAGTACAAACTAACACTGCAGGGCTGGACAGTGAATAAACGTGCTTAACCTGCATGTCCACCTTTGCGTTGACTGCTAGAAAAATAAGTTTGAAAACTCATTGAACTCATTGGAAAAAAAATCAATTTTTTTCTATGTAAAAAGGTTTTTTTGCTTGAAAAAAGTATTTTTAATATAAAAAGTTGAGTGAAACTATATCAGTCAGCTTTACTTAACACTAGCATGTATAAGCAGGGGTGGGTGAAGCTATGAGTGGAATCAAAATAAGTCTTAGAGCAGGACCGTAAGGTAAAAAAATGCTGACAGCAAAATATAGCACAAGTCARGCGCATTTCCAATACATTTTTCTAAGAGATCACGAAGGGGAAAGTAGGGGAGAGAGAAACTGGGAGCGCTGGGGAGAGGCACAGAAGGGGAGTGGGTTACGTACCAGCGGCTGTGTCTGCTGCGGCGGTGCTCTTCCCCCATCCCACAGCAGCTGGCTGAGCTGCTGCTTGCTGCTGAGGAGCAAGGAGGCAAAGCAGGCTGTTACTGGGGCTGGCTGTGCCCTACACACCATCCCACCTCCTCCTCCTCCGGGGCATCGCACCTTCTCCAAACCATCAAACTTTGGCCATCACCAAGAGGAAGCAGGAGGAGAAGATGGTGGCAGTATCTGTCTAGGTTGCAGAAAGAAAAGAGGGGAAGAGGATGGCTGCAACAAGCACAACCAACAGTAAAGTTATTTTTTCTCATCATGCAAGTCTCCCCTTGCCCTTCCTACCCAGACTACAAGCAAACAGTGCTGGGAATAGCTGGCCTACGGTAGGTGGAGGTCATGGGTTTAATGTCATTGGGAGCATTGGCACCACTTGGTCAACACGGGGGCAGAGAGATGTCCAGCAGAAAATGCAAAATTGCATGGGAAGACATCGCTCAAGGCTCGTCTCTTATGAAACACACTTTCATTTGAAACTGCGGGGTTCAATGACTGCTCTCCCCAGCCAAACAGTTCTTTGCAGCCTGTCTGCTCAGGTAGGATCATCTCCAGGTCATGTTGAGGCCATACAAGCAAAGAAATAGAGCCTTTGGTCTCCTCAATTATTCCAGCCCCAACATTGAGGCTAAAACCCAGGAACCAATCTTTTCATGCAACTTAGCCTTCAGCACTGACTGACGGCAAAGAGACCTGGAAGGCTTGTGCAGCCCAAGCCACAGCCCATGGAGCTCCTTTGGCAGGTGGAAAAGCCACCTTGTCTGAGACTAGAACTAAAGAAATGTCTCCAGCACGTCAAAGGAGATATCTCTCTGCTGGTGGGACAGCCAAGAAGACAACTGCACCGCTTCCCCTCTTGAAGAGACCCACATATATCGCTGTGCCAGAGCAGGGCTGTTTGCCCCAGGACACACAGCACCTCTGGACTTCCAGGCTTTGAAGTGACCAGCTCCTGGACTTTCAATGTGTTAGTTTTCAGTCCCTTCGTGAAAGCCTGCAGACTCCATGGGAAGGATGCTCTCTCCTGCGTCGTTCCCCCCTGAGTTTTCCTGGCAGCACATTTTAAATTTGGATTTTCTCCTAAATACAATTACGCAATCCTCCCTGCCTCCAGCCAAGCCGTGTGCTGCCTGAGGGGAGAGCTGCCTCGAGGCTCCCTCCCCTTCAGGACCCAGGGCAGGAGATTTCAGCCTTCTTGCTTTAGAAAGCACCATTAGGATCAGAGATATAAAGTAATGGTTTAGGTAGGGATGCAACAAAATTGATGGGAATTTCTTTTCTATCCAACAGAAAATCACGAGCAGGTGCAATTCACTGCTACATTATTATCCACCGCTCCTCGACATGTTGGTCAAAGGACCGTCTGGGAAAGCCACCTTTAGCCTGTCCATGGGGAAAAGGCTCTTTTGCATTTCTTCCTTGGTCTGTCTTCTGCCTCCTTTGAGTTTTGGCTCCCACTGTGCCTGTGCCCGGCTCGGGTCAGCCTTCACTGGGTAACTTGGCCCCAAACCGCTGCCCTCCGCGCTGGGACCACGCCGAGCAGCGCACACCTCTCCTCTTCCCACGGCATCCATGCCAGGACTGAATCATGGCTCCAGGCAGGATCCTGAGCTCGGCGAAGCAGCGGCACAAGGATGCCAGACCTGGGGACGGGCGGGTTGTGCTGACAGCAGCAGCASCGAGCCCGCAGGGAGCCTCTGTGCACGGCTTAGCAGAGGAACAGGGTCCGAGCAGGTTTGCGTGGGTGAGAATTAGAGGTGGAAAGACGTCCTGCAGCGGCGGTGAGGTCTGTCTGAGGGCTTTCCGCTCCGGAAAGCGGCAATAAGAAGTTTTGAGGTGGGAGGGTCCAGCCCTCGGGCAGGGCACCACGTTATGGTCTCTGCCCGTGTCCCACCAACGCCGGGAGCCGCGGTGGGAGCAAAGGGCTGCCCAGGCGGTATCAAGCACTTGCTTAATAACGACCCAACATTTGTTTCATGACAAAACAAAATTAGCGTAGGCAGAAGAGGCATTTGCATCTGATTAGAAAACAGAAAATGCAATTGTGTTGCTTACAGGATCAGCTACAAAGTGTTGATAATAAATCAAGCAAAATAAATCAGCTACTGTGGAGCTGTGAAGCAACTGCACGCTGTCCACAGTCACAGCACAGCCCACATCGTTTTCATAAATATTACCCGTGGAGCTGCTTCAAACGAGCTCATAAGATCAGGGACGTTCACAGACAAGTCTGAACAGAAGAGGGAACAAACAAAACCATGCTGCCGAAGTTACTGGCGGAGACAGCAGGCAGGTACTCCGGGGAGCACCCAGGGACCGGCAGCTCCGTGCACCCGCCGCAGTGCCCTCTGCCCCAGCCCTGGGCGTCAGAGCTCCTCGGCCACCCACCTGCAAGCAGAGGGGTGGTAGCAGATGAAGCAGGGGGTCCTGCCTCTTCCCAGTGACACCACTCATGGAGAAAGCTCGTCCCCACGAGCCCGGGCCGGCAGTGGTCACACATTGATGTCTCTGCACCCTGTGGGCACCTTCCTCCTCCCGATGGCCGTGCAGACCTTGGTGCTCCTTCATCCCCTTCCTCTGGGGCAAAGAGGGGCTGCCCAGGGGCAGCTACTGCTTCCCACTGCTCCCTGCACGGTTGCACGCCCATCCCCTCCTCCCCGAGGCRGATGGCCAGCGCTGGTCGTTGTCACACACCTCATCTCTGCAGTGTCCCTTCCTTGCAAAGGGGCCGTAGCACCCCTACCCCATCCTAACAGCCCCCTTGCTGACCCAGCTCCACTCCCTGCAGCCAAGCACGGGTCTCCTCTGGCCGCGGAGGTCAGAAGGTGGCTCCTGGGGAGCATTTCATCTCCCCATTCCTTGTGTTGGTGGGTCACCATTCACTCCTGCCTGAACCAAAGCCTGCTTGTTAGTCTAAAGACGGAGAGGTGAGGAGGTTTTAAAGCCAAGGCAGTTTTCCAATGCTTACTCCCTCCATCTGTTGAAGGAAGATGTCTCCACGCTGGGCTGGATGCATCTCCTCACTCTTCAAGGAGGACAACCCCCTTCTCCCAGTGCATCTGCCCCACGAGCCAGCACCACCCGGCCACCAAGGCTGCGAGCAGGTGGAGATGCCACCTCTCACTGCTGGCCAGGCTTTTACGTTCTTCGACCCCTTTTATCACCATCCTCTAAACTTCATCCCATTTTCCAATATCCTTCTCAGCCAGTGGATTTCTTCAGCATGAGGGACTCATCCCAATGAACCTTTGTTGTCTAAAGTCAGGTCTCYGCTGCCCATCACCTACACACTGGTGGGGACAGGGGCTTCCAGGAAGGAGCTGATCCCACCTGAAAAATATGCATCAAGTCAACCGAGGTGGAGCATTTTCTGGAGGTGCTTCTTGCCCAGTGAGAAGCAGCTCAGCCCGCAGGCGCTTGGCTGGCAGAGCTGGCGAGGCAGAGCTGGTCTCAGAGACCGTTGGGGCTTGGAGAGGGGTTACGAGTGTTTTCCCACGGACAGACCCCTCCGTCGACATGCAGCTCTTCCCGTGCTGCTCTAAAAGGCTTTGCTTGAGGAAAAGGCAAAAGGGCCTCTTTAATTAGCCTGTCCTGCAGTAATTAGGAAGAGAGGTGGAAGCAAGATCAGGCTTGGTCTGCCAGAGGTTTTTGGGAAAAGTGTTTATGCCAGAGCCCCGTACCCAGCTGAGATAAGTGTCCCCCAACATCTGGTCCAGCCCAGACCTCCCATGTACCCACTTGAGATGRGGATTAACGCAATTTAAATACAATTGCAGGGGAAAGTTCAAACAAGCTCACTTCGTTTTTGCCCCAGCAGGACCGAGGCACGGCGGCATACTGCACGCGGGGAAGCCTTCCTCCCTCCTCCTCCTCCCCCTCCCGTGAGGTGGGCGATCTGCTGCTCTCCTTGGGGACTCACGCTGCAGCCCTGGTTTGGGTGTCAGCTCCTGTGAAGGGTTAACAGGATTATAAACCTGCCTGCCTTTCTAAATCCCCTGGGCTGTGGGATTGGACTGGTTATAAACTTATTAACAGGGGGTGGTCACTGATGGGGGCTGTGGACCCTGCTCTGCTGGCCGGGCCACCGGTCTGTCCTCGGGGTCGGGCTCTCCGGGTCCCCCAGGGAGCAGCAAATCAATCAATTTCCCCAATTAGGGAAAATGCAGGAACGATGGCAGGGAACTCATTCAAGTGAATCCATAAGAAAGAAGAGGGAAAGGAGGAGGGGAGGGAAACGGCTGGGTACGGAAAGACGGGAAAACAACGTATTTTTGGAAAAGATTTCAGAATGTGCCTCCGAGCTGGGAGTGCAGCAGAGGCTCGCGCAGAGGCTGGGGAAGAGCTTTGAGCCGTCCTTGAGCTGCGGACATCCCTGTGCTCAAACCCAGACCCCAGCACAAGCCGTAATTGTGGCAGCAATAATAATGCAAAGAGGGTTGGGGGAAGCGCCGGGCTGGTCTTGCACCCCGGCTGTGCCCAGTGAGGAGCCGGCAGCGGGTCCGCACCCACCTGGGGCACGCACAGCATGGTCTGGCCACCAGCCATAAGACCTGCCCAGCATTGATGGGCACCTTCGGGGCTGTTTTATTTTCCACTGGGTCTGGCAAAGCTCCTGCACAAAAGCCACCATTGCAAAACCTGCTTATGGCCTCCAGCAGCTGCTCTCCGGAGGAGCGAAGCCGTACGGGAGAGCCCCGCAGGGTCACGCTGGCATCACTGCCAGGAGAAACCAGTGCTCAGCGATGAGCTGCCGGTCCAGCCATGCACCCCATCAATCACCACCCTCTGCCCCAATGATGCCGGGCAAGGTCCCGCTGGCAGCTCACGTTTGTTTATGAAATTCCTATTTCAAACTCTAAAATTAATCTTTTAATCAGCAGCAGAGTGGGGCCATACTTATCAGAGTGCTGGGGAGGCGTTATCTCCCCACCATCTGCTCACCGCCCTCCACCGCGTCCCGGCAGAGCCACCAGCCAAACGCCGGCCGGCACAGCTGGGACCCGTCGCACATGGGGGCTGGTCCCCCGGCACAAAGCTGGCCGCCCCTCAGCTGGGGCTCTCTGTCCACACAAAGCGCATCCCAGCGGGCAAAGCTGGGGGAGGTTTCGACCCAAAACCCTGACATATGAGCAGATTTCTGATGTAGAAAATGGTTTTTGAGCATTTTTGCCTTGCAAGTGCAGGGAAGTGGGGCTTAGCAGCTCCATGGAGCCAGGGATGCCCGGGGGACCCCGGTGAGGCTGCTGATGCTGCCGGGCAGGGCTGTAGCACTGCCTTGACATCCCCAGCCCTGGTATGCACACTGTGGCCCCATAACATCAACACCCATCAGTGACACCAACCTGGCACTGCTCCCCAAAATGCACCCCATGAGGTCCAGCCTGTCCTGCACTACCTCCTTCTGACCGGCAACAGATTCTGCCTTTTCTGCACCCAAAAGCAGCAGGGAGGCATGGGTGTAGCACCCCAAACCAACCTCTCAGGTGCCTGCACCCCCGTGGGGTGCTGCTGCCCCACAGCCCCCCCAGCCCTCGCTCCAACGACCTACTTCAGCAGGAGACGGATCGTGCCCCAGCAGCCTCCATGGTCCCCGGTGACTGCAGGGTCCCCCGGGCTCTCGGTCCCCAGGGGGGATGCCCAGGCTCGACCMGCCCAAGAAAGCCTCTGCCAAACCTCAGGCTGGCCCCAAGAGCCCGCCGGGGCCCCCACCGGCTCTGGATCCGGCCCACTGACCCCCAGTTAATCGGCTAAAGYCGCATGCTCTGAACCCTGACCCCGGCCGCAGCCGCACTCCCACTGGCTCTCTCTGCCCTACATAGACATCTGCGGCCGCCCAGCGCCYGCCTTCGCCTCCCGTCCCCTCCGCCGTGGCCGCCGCCTTCCACGCACCCGCATGGGGGTCCCCGCTCCGCACCCACCTGCCCCCCCAGGCACCGCCATGGGGTGGACATGGTCCCTTTGGGGAGGCTGGTTTTGCCAGATGGGAGAGCCCAGCACTGGGGCTGCAGCAGGAGCGAAAGCACCCACAGCCTCTGCAAGCAGCCGTGGGTGCTTCCCTAGCTGCTGCCTCCAAAATAAATGCCCTTCCCCACCTCTGGCCGATAGCAGCCTCACCTGTGCGCTGCCTCTCCCAGGGGAATTCGGATGCTGTGGGACCCCCGTGAGTCCCTGCCCTCCAGAGAGGGGCCACCAAAATAAACTGAATTAAACCCCACAAAAGGTGCGGGGTCACTGAATGCATCCTCCCTCCACGGGCTAACGCYGCTCCCGAAGACCAGGCCCGGGACGCCAAGCAATGCCCTGTTCCCGGTGTGCCAGCATCCTGCCCTGCTTACCAGTAAATGAGAGAAAGTCCATCGAAGTGCTCCAGGTCCCGGCCAGGGGGCTGGAGGTAGGACATCATCCGGGGCCACCCGTCCCCGCCGAGCCCTTAGGGCCGTCACGGCCACCTCCYGCTGCCCAGGGCCATGGGCTCAGAGCGCCGGCAGCCGGCACGGCTCCCCGGCACGGCCAGCCACATCTAATCCCGGGCGGGTGAGCATGTGATCGCCCCTCTCCCGGCTCCCCCCCGGCTAAACCCCGCCGATGTCTCCAGTTCTGCGGCGCCGGCCAGGCGTGGAACGGCTGTGCCGCTGCCTGGGGATGCTGTGGTTTGGCTAATTCCAGCCGGCAGGTCCAAGCCCCCCCAGGGATCGGAGCCACTTGGGGCACGGCACGGTGAGTGCCTCCACCGCGGGACCCCCGCAGCACCCAGCAAAGGCGTCCCATCACCAGTGTGTGGCCGTCAGCCGGGGGCTCTCCCTGCCTGCCATGGCCCCCGGTCCAATAAACTGCGCATTTATTTTAGCAAGATGACCCCTTCACCCCCCTACCCGTGAAGTTCCCCCCTTGCCTTGCACTTGCAGTGGCTGTTAATGATGGCTATAATCACTAACGATGGTGATAATCAATGGCTAACCTGCCACAACAAACTATTTAAAGCCGATTGCAGGTGTCGCTGACCTGCGCTAAGCTCGGGCTGCGGCGACACACACGGCTCCCCTGCTCCCCAGCCGCTGCCAGCGGGCTTCAGCATTTCTAATTATTTATATAATTTGGGGCACAATTCTTGCATGGGTTTTTTTTCGCCCTGTTTAAGGTCATCTGGTCATACCCGAGCATCCAAATGATCTTTTAGACTATTAGGAAACCTCTGGGAGCAAGTGCCGGTGGGCAGATGGAAACTGTTTGAAGCTGCGGGGGCTCGTCCGTGTAAATTATCCTGGAGCAGTGAGGTCACAGCTGGCCCCGTCGCGCTTCCCCGTATCCAGCTGTGGGTGGGACGGGCAGACAGCAGGACAGGCAGACAGGTCCCTGATTCAGGGTGATGGAAAAGACACAAATGAGCATCAACCTGCTGCACGATGTGTATTTTAGGTCTCCCTCTCCCCGTCAGGCATGGTCCCACGGGACCAGCCCGGGGCGGCCGGGACCTGGGGATTAGGTGAGTCCCGGGGATTACAAAATGCATCCGTCTGTCCCCGTCCCACATGGCCCGGGAGAGCCGCCAGCCCCCCCAGGGGCCAGGTCCTGTGCCCACCGCTCCCCCTGCTCCAGGGAACACTGGGACGCTTGGGGACTAACTGGGGAAAACACCAAACGGTAGAGGTGGTGGCAACCCGCCTGCCCGGCCACTGCTGCCCGAGCCGAGGCGTCCYGCGGGCACTGGGCACGGGGGGACTCTGGGGACTCGGTGGTGGCCGGTGGCATCTCCAGCCAGGGCACGAGTGCCTGCGGGAGACGAGTCGGGAGACGAGTCAGGACACTTCGGTCCTTGGGGTCAGTGCGGCCGCCCCAACCCACGCCGCCCACGCTGTGACGAAGAGGAGGGAGGAGGCCGGCGGGCGGACCCGGGACAGGCGGGTGCGGGGCCCCGCGGCACCCGGCAGCCGCCCAGGAGGATGCGCCTGTGCCCGGGGTGACAGCCCGCAGGCACTGCTCGTCAGGCGCTAACGAAGCTGCCTGGGAGAAGGGGGTGAATTAAGGCTGATCCCACTCAGCATCCTTTGCGAGTGACTGTGCAGGATGAGCCGGTGCCAAAATCCTTTTCACCTGCTGCCTGCCGGCCTGGTGACAGGTCCCCTGAGGAGGCCCAGTCCTCCGTCCGGGAGAGCTGCCACCGCCGGGGCTTCGTCCCTGCGCACCTTTAGGGGTGCAGCTCTGCTTTACACCCCACCCCGAGCCAGCCTTCTGCAGCGCATCCCTGGCCAGGACCCTTCTCCATAGGGACACTCCACCGTGCATTTGGRGTGTGCGACCTTCCCCAGCCCGGTGAACCCTCCTGCCGAGGGGTGCCGGTACCCCACGCCGGTGTGGGGAGAGCCACCCGCTCCCAGGGCTGTCGCAACTCGGTGCCGGGCGGTGCCGGGCGTGAGCCCTGGGACCGGTTTCTGCTGCCGGGAGAGGACGGGCAGCAGGGCTTGCCGAAACCGCTGGGAGCGGGCGGGCGCAGGGGTGCCGGGGTGCCACGGCCGGTTCGGGGCTGGGCCGGCCTCTCCCGGTCTCACCGGTCGGGATTGTCAAAGGCGGTGTCACCCTGCTCCGGGGCAGGACAGCACCCAGGGGCGGCGGGGATGTCGAGGCCACCCTGATCCTGCCCTGGTGCCAGCGAGGCGCCTGGTGCCCTGGAGCATCATTTCCACCTCCCTCCCTGCAGCTGCCGGGAGCCCACAGGGATGCCCCACGGGTGCGTCCCCCCCTTGCCCACAGCTCTGGGGGGTCACAGCATCCCCTGAGCTGGGCTCGTGGCGTGAATCAGAGACGTGCCGGGGAGGGACACCCTGCCTTGCCCTTTCCTCTGAGAGTTTCCATGCTGGCGGAAGCGGAGCATTATCTCCCTCACCCATCGGAGGCAGCTGCCCGTGGGTGCGCTCCATCTGCATATTTATACAGATGCAAACATTACACCCCGGAAATTCCCAGCCTTTACATCATGGGCCAAAGCCTGCCATGGAGGCTTGACCTTTTTCTCCCTCTTGATGGGTGCTGGGGAGCCTGCGCTGGGGCGGACCCTACCTTGGGACATCCCAGCCAGGATCTTGGCCACAGGTGATGCTCCCCTGCAGGCAGTGGGAGCCCCTTCGGCATCGGGACCATCACGATGGTATGGGGCTGCAGAGGGGCATGGCTCGCCTCCGAGCTCCCACGAGGCCGGGGCTCCTGCCTGGGTGTCCGGGGCTGCAGCATCATGCCACATGGGAGGCAGAGGGGACACCTGGGTGTCCCCCCTGGGGAACTGGGACTCCCCCCTCCCCTCTCCATCCCTTCATGAGACAGGAGAACAAGGACCAAGAGCGGCTGCCACCGCCTCGGATGCAGCGAGCGCATCACGGTCTTAAAATCCTGATGCCACCAGCCCCGTCGTACGGTGCTCAGTGCCTTTCTGAAAGCCGTGGCTGGGGGACACAGGATAGGGACCCCCCAAGGAGGGGCTGTCCCCCTCTGTCCATCCCCCCCATGATTTGGAGCAGATGCCCCCCATCCCTCCTCGATGCCCTCCGTGCGTGCCACCGCTTGGTGCCTCCAGCCTGGCGCGGGTGGCACCAGCACCCCCAGCACCCCGAAGCCACCACACCAACGTGCTCAGCTGCACCGCTGGTGACAACGCGGCTCCTCTGCTCCATACCGCACCGGGAGGATGAGGAAGAGCTGAAATTTAATTTATTCCATGCTGCATTTTCATGCCAAATGAGTCAGAGCACCAGCCTTGCTCAGCCTTTGTTTTGCTTGGCTGCTAGCGCTGGCTTTTGCTTAGTGTTTGTTCAATATTTAACTCCCTCGATGGCACTTGGGCTCAAACCAGCGAGTGCAACAGAAAAAGGCCACTTCCCTGCCAGTGCAGGAGCTTTCCCAGCCTTCAGCTCCCCTTGGGAGCAATGCACTTATTTTATTTTATTTCTTGCAGCTTGATGAGCTTGGTCCTTCAAGCCACCGCATCCCGCAAGACCCGTTTAAAGCTATCGGGGCTCACAGGGGCTGCGGAACGGGGCCGGAATACCTGGAGCAGCTGGGCTGGCTGCTGATTTTAGAGCAAAACCAGCCTTAAACGGAGCTGAGGGAGGTTTTGCCCGGCACAGGACCAGTTAGAAACGAGCACGGCTGCATTCCTGTGCACGTGGGAGCCGGYGAGAAGGAAGCGGCAGCGCGGAGGTGTTTCGGTGCCCTGCTTTCCTGCGCCACACCAGCCGCGCGCGGGAGCTCCCTTCCCACCCCAACAGCCAGAAACCCCCCAGACACGGGAGCGAGCGGTTCAGCTGGCCACTCTGAGGAGCACTGTCATAAAGTCCCACCCAGAAAATAAATGAGGTTTTGGCCGAGGCACTGTTACTTTGTGTTCCACTGAGTGTCTCAGCTTTTGGAAGAAATTTCCAAATTGTTTTACCACCCCCATCCAAAGCTGAATCCTAAAATTCTTCATTGGGAAATGCCGCTGAAAAGCCCCCAGGGCTGAGCACCCCCCTGCCCAGCTCCTCTGCTGCGATGGGTCCCCAAAACCCCTCGGCACCGCAGGACGTGCCGGGGCCGCGGTGCCTTCCGGGGCGCGCCAGGAGGGGGATGCTGCTGCCACGATGCTGGCTTGACCCGCCAAGCCCCGATGCCTTCCCAAATTAGGATGGGCTTGCGTGGGATGGGACGGTGGGACGTGGTGGGATGGCCAAGCCCGTCGCGAAGGTGTCAGCAGGGAGCAAGACCCCAGCAGCTGATGCCCACCCTGCACCTCTCGGCAGGGGGGTCGGCCTCCGCCAGCGGCGATGGGGACGGCGCAGGGTGGAGCAGGGCGAGCTCAGCAGGGTGTGGGATCTGCGCTGGCGAAGGGCTTGCCAGGAAAATGCAATCTCGTTGCATAAAACATGCTCCTCTCCTGCTCCCCTCCCGCGGCAGCGGCTCAAGAGCTTCTTACCCAGGTTAAGTCAATATTGCCACATCGCTGCCTCTGTCGAGGTACTCACCCCCGTGGAAGGAGCTTGATGGGTGTTTTAAGGGCTGGAGAGGAGTCACAGGAGCACGGCTTCTCAGGGTCCCCGTGAGCAGCGCTGGGGCTCAGCATCCCCCCACAAGCTCCTGGCTGCCCCGCAGAGGGGCCCGGCCCCGCTCTGCAGCTCCCTGGGCACAGCAGGGCCAAAGCCCTCCCCCCAGCCCAGGGACACCCCTACTTCTCGATGCTCAAGAAACTTCAGAGGAGCCGGCGGCACCGGCTCTGGGTGCCAGCACGGGGATGTGCCAGGTCCAGCAGCAGCAGGAGTGGGGGACACAGAGCGCAGCGGGACCGGCTGCATCAGTAAAGCTGCTGAAAGGCTCATTTGCAAAATAAACGCTGCAARAAAACCCCCCTCCCATCTCAGCTCTGAGCTGTGGCTCTGGCAGACCCCAGCTGGGGAGGAAACCTCAGCACAGGGTGCGCGGTGCTTTGGGCAGGCACTGGAGYTCGTACGAGAGCTGCCAGCACTCCCAAATCACAGGCCCCCAGGTCCCCAAAAGCACACTTTGTACAGCACCTCTGATCCCAAGCCAATGTAGAGGCAAAATACCTGGGCAGTTTACATAAGACATAGTTTTCCACTACGATGGAGTTTCTCACCGCCCGGCATTTCACCCAGCAGCTGCAATTTTGTGGCTCTCAAGGGCATTTGCACACAAAAATGAGCCACGCCAGAGATGCGGGGAGATTAGGAGGATTAAGGCTGCAGAGCTGGTGCAGGAGAAGATGTAATGTAAAAACCCTCCGGTAGGCAAAGGCATTTCATCCCTAAACCCAGCTTCTGCTCACCTTCGCAAAGGGTTTAAGAACAAGGGGGGCTCTGGGATGCGTTCGGCTCACGGGGGGAAGCTGGAAGAGGAGCGACCGGTCCCCTGAGCACCCAGGAACGTGTTGCTGCTAGATATTGGGGGGGATACAAAAGCACAAAAACCAGACAGTGTTTCTAGAGCAAATAAAGACACACAGAACTTCATGCAGTAGAATAAAAGTAGGTGGGTTGGGTTTCTTCTTCCTTGCCTCCCCTTGTTTCGGGATCGAAGCCAGCGCACGCTGCCCGGGGCGGGGAGGATGGGGATGCGGGTGCTGCCTGGCCGGGCAGCGCTGCCTCTGTGGCACGGGGATGCTCACAGCCTCTGAATGAACTGCAGCACTGGGCAAATCCTCCTCCCAAAAACAAATAGGGAAAGCCTGGTCTGCTCCTCGGCCTGGGCAGGAGCCTGGCAGGGATGTGTGGCTGTAGTGGGGAGTGTGCCAGCCTCCTGGCACTGCCAGCCCGGCCAGCCCGCAGGGATTAACCAGTACCGGCAGGATTGGATGAACAGTTCTTACCAAGGGGATTCTCACAAACTGAAGCAAAAATTGAAGCTGGGCACCCTGAAGACAAAGCTGTAACCTCACTTATAGTTAAAATGGAGTCGTCATGGCTGGTAACAGATAAAGCCCAGAAACTCGGCCCCAGCCAGTGTGGGGTCAGGCCAGCAGCCCCGATTCAGGCTGTTTCGGGGCTGGTGTGGGAGGGCTGCCACTGTTGGGCTGCTCCAGCCTCACCCCATCACCCCCCGGCAGCGGACGGGGTATGAGTCTCATTGCACGGTTTCACCCCACGGGAAGCTCAATCCCGGCAGGACCCTGCCACCCCTGCCAGGACATGGCACCACCAGATCGGGCTACGGCACAGCCTTGGGCACCTGCGAGTGCGTTAAGTACATCTCGGCTCACCAAAGGCTTGAAGATGCTTGGCTGGACGAGGCCATGAAAACGCAAAGCATTGCTATTTTGCAGGGTGGTAGCCCGGCTCCAAGTGGGGTCAAGGCTCCACGGGCCATCGGCTGAGTGTTTCAGCCTCGCAGCCAAGCTGGTTTCTGATGACTAATTCACCACCGAGAAGCAGCTGGCAAAGCCGGGGAGCACAGTCGAACCACCCCAGTGCCACAGAGCCTCCGGCAGCCCCCCCGTTGCGTGCCGATGTGCTCAGCCCCACGAGGAAACTGCCTCTTACCCCTCAAAAGCAGCCAGGAGGACAACCCGCGCCAAACTGGGATGGAGGAAWCCCTCCTACAAACACACACAGAGACACACACACACTTGCCTTGCGCTGTCGCTGCCAGGACCCGCAGCCACCCAGCACCCCGGGCAGGCAAAGCCAGACCTGCGTGGGAACATCTCACCAGCCGGAGGGCTCTGCGCTCTTTAAGGGCGCCTGGGACGAGCCGCCCCGGAGCGGAGGCGATCCAACGTACGCAGGGGATCGGGATCAATAGGTCACAGTATGCACTGACTTGCCCCCAGAATGAAAATCAGCAGMGGATTTGGGGCTGGTGGGGAAGCTACAATCAGGCCTTTAATCCCACATGGGCACAAAATCCTGGGATAAAAAGGCCAGAGCTGGTCCTAATTGCTGACTGCTGTGTGCTTGTGGATGTGTGAGCGAAACCTCTTAGGCTGCAGCAGGCCTGGGGGAGACATCTCACTGCCTTCTCGCTGCCTGCATGACCAAGCCCCCCGGGAGGAGGGGATCCCCCTTTGCTGGGGGGATCTGCCCCAGCACAGGCAAGGGCAGCGCTGGCAGGGGCTTCCCCAGCGGGGTTGCAGGCCCCGGGGAAGGATGCGCTTGGAAGGAGCTGTGATGCTCGGCACACCAGTCCCTCCTGAAGAAGAAAACGCCCGGGAGGTGCTGGTGCGAGGCGGGAGGTGCTGGGGCACGGCAGACGGTGCAGGGAGGCTGGGGAGGAGGCAGCCAGCCCCCTCGGCTGCCCCCCCCACGCCTGTGCCCATCACCCCTGGCTGCATGGGGGCCGGGGGAACAGCCCGGCTGCTCCCGGCTCTGCTGCTCCCCCCCCACCCCCTGACTCCAGGGGGATGTCACGGTTGACCCTACCCATTTGGGGGGGGGGGGGGGTGTCCAGTCCCACCGGAGCCCCTTTCAGGCAGGGCTGGAACCGGGAGCGCTGGGCTCCGCCAAAACCCTCCTGGAAGGCGGGGAGCGCCGGGGGCGGGAGGATGCTGGGGGCCGAGGCAGGAGGCGGTGCAGCCCCGTCCCCGCCTCCCGGCGCGGCCCGGCCCGKTGGCGGTGCAGAGGCTGCGGGCGGCGGCGGGGGAAGAGCAGGCGGAGCGCGGCGGGCGCCGTGCCGGGGACGCGATGCACTCGCTCTTCAGGAAACGCAACAAAGGGAAATACAGCCCCTCCGTGCAGAAGAAGAGGTGAGTGTCCCGGTCCCGGGCAGCTCCGCTCCCCCCGGGCCAAGCAGCGTCGCGATCCCGGGGCTCCCATCCCGCAGCATCCCCTCCCCGCGCCGGGGCTTGGCGGAGCCTGGGCACCCCCCGGGGTGTGGGAACCCCCGGGGTGTCAGCTCCTCTCCGAGCTGAGTCCACGTCTCTGGTGCCCGGTGAAGGCACCGAGGTGGTTTATTCCCCAGTCCCCCTCGCATCGCAGTAGCGGCAGCTCCGGGGAGCAGGTTCCTTCACTTCCCAGGCGTGTGCTGGATTAGATCTTGGGGGAAAAAAAAGTCTTGTTGTCCTCAGCCTTCATCCACTTGTTCCATCAGGACCAAGTATTCAGTCGATCGTCTTTTCCTCAGCTCTTTCTGATGGGGTGGGGACGCGTTTCGGTTGTACTGGTCATAAAAAAAAAAAAGAGCAGCGTGTTGAATGCGCCCCGTCAAAGGTCACTGTTAAAAGGGAAAAGATATAAAAATCTCCCCCCGAGAAGGCTTGGTCCCTCTCCGGGCTGCGTGATGCATTGCTGCAGGAGGGGGGCTGGAGAGCGGGCAGCCCCTGGCCCCTGCCTGCACAGAGCGGGTGGCACAGGGGACATTTTTCCAAAGAGGTGGATGTTCGGATCAATTCAGAAGCGCATCCTGCGTTTCCCAGAGGAGCTGCAGGGGCTCTGGAGCACGCGGAGCAGGATGGCTGGTGCAGATTTGAGCCCATGGCTTGTTCATCCCTCTCCAGAGGCACCTGCCCTGGCCGGTGGGCTCGGAGCAGCCGCCCTGCTCCCAAAAATCCCCTTTTGGCAAGGAAACCGGGGAGCTGGTACAGGGGCTGATGTGCCTTCAGGGACCCAGAAAGGGACCAGTCAGCCCAGAAGGCACTGACATCTTCCAAGCTGGGGGACCCCCTCGCTGCTCCCTGCCCACAGGTGCGGTGCTGTGGCGCGTAGGAGGGGTGTTCCCCGAGAAGGGAGGGTGCTGCCCTGGCGCGGTGGGTGCTCAGACTTTGGTATTTGCTGAGCTCCCTCCGTTCGGGCTGAGGCTCCAGCTTCAGCCCTGGGGAACGGGCTCCCCTGGCAGCCTGGCCCCTGCTCCCAAAGCCTGGGGCACGCTCTGCTGCCAGCTCCTGCCCTGGGGAGGGCTGGCAGGAGGAGACGGGTGGCACGGAGCCCTCTGAGGCTCAGCATGTGCCTCCCCGATAGCTCCAGCCCCAGCGTTCCCATGGTCGAAGGATGGTGTAAATACCCAGTTGCACTTCTAGACTTTGGGGATGTTAGTGGAAGGCTTGAAAATGAGAAACGCCACACCTGGGTTGACATCTCTGGACTCTGAGCAGCATCAGAGTGTTGGGAGGTAGGAGAAGACAGACCTCCTCTGCGCCAGGTACCCACCCTGTGATCCCCAGCCTGGAGCTGTGACYGGGGTCCCCACTGCTGCACTCCAAGCCCTGCCAGCACCGGGTACCCTGTGCTCACGTCATCCGACAGCGGATGGGGCTTGGGAAGACCGTCTTCCCTCCGCCGCCCTGCCTGTGAGCTCAGCTGGCTCTGGGCAGGTGCCAAAGCACCTCTGAAGGCTGCGGGCTAGGCTGAAATCTTTATTTTTCTGGCTGGCTGGTGGCGGCTGAGGAAGCAGTGCAGGGCTGTGGCCTCGGGCCACCCTCCCTCCCTGCACCCCGGCTGTCCGCGCACACCTCGGGGAGGGCTGTACTCATTAGCCCCAATTTGTTAATTCCTGTGTTGGAGTTTACAAACATCTGTGAATCCAGGGAACACTCCCACCGTGTGGAAACAGCCCCACCATCAAGATGGGGAAGCCGGTGCCGGACCGGTTAAACAACTTGCTGGAGAAGGATTGCGAAGAAGCGAGGAGCTCCTGCACCCCATCCCCTGCTCCAGGCACTACCAGGCTCCCAGCCGGCTCCCGCCCAGTTTTGCTGCTAGAAAAACAGAGCAACAGTGCTAAAATCAACCGACCGCCCCCGCCGTAAACAGGGACGGAGATTTCGACACCTTGTACAGCCCGGCCTCCTCCTGCGCTGCTGCGCAGCCGGGGTGCAGGGGCTGCACCTTAGACGAGGGCTTAGTGCCAAGGTGCCGCTGGTGCCCAAGCCTTCAAAGCACAGCTGTGACAGGGCAATAACCAAGCACCGGTTTGGCAAGCGTGCGAGGGTGCTGGAATGTCTCCTGCAAGCAATGAGGAGCCGGGGCTACGAGCTCAGCTGATTTAGTTAGGGGTTGCCCAGGAAGCGCCGTCCTACAGCAGGTCGTAGCCTGACGAGGAGCTGCTGTGAGTCTTGGTGGCTTCTTCAGCCTTGGTACGAGCCCTTCCCACGATGGGGGCATCTCAAGGAGCAGCACTAGAGAGTCAAGATCTCTGTGAGTCTGTGCAGCTCAAGCCAGGCACTGTAATCTGCCCACGAACAACACTCTTTGTCCCCTTGGATGCAGCCAGCCACCCTTCCCCAACCCCAAATTGGCCCTTCAGCCTCCCATCCAAAGCTCCTTGAAGCATATGGGCTTTGAGCAGCTCCCCTGCCCAGCCCCGAGCTGCCTGCAGCCTGCCTGGGACCCAGGGGGTGAGAGATCAGGGTGGGCAGGGACAGGTTTCCCCACTCCATCCCTGCTGCCGTGCCAGGGTTGCAGCTCCCTGCAGGAGCCGAACCCCTCTCTGAACAAAGAAGGAGCTATTTGCGGCAACCGCCTCCACGTCTGGAGGCCGGTTGGCCCCACGCTAGCATTAGTAAGGAGGAAAGCCAGCCTGCTTTGAAGCTCTAGTAAGGGCAACAGCGGGGAAAGAACAGGAGCGGCATTAAATCCGGCAAAGCCGCAATGGTTTGAAGACAACTTGGTGCTGGGTCCTCTGGCTTGCCACAGCTCGTCCATCCRTGAAACACCAGTTGAGTCTTGGAGCGCATCGGCCATGTGCTGTGCCACAGCTTGGCTGGAAGAAAACCACAGCAATGCTCTGTGCCAAGCACCCTGGACCGCATCCCCATCCATCCACCTCCTAACGCCACTCACAGCACCAACTTTACCCCCAGTGTGCGGGTGACGCTCCTCAACAGCTCCCCATGGTTTTGTTTTTCTGATGCACTAATTAGCAGGACCAGGGTCCAAGTCTCTCCTTAGGAATATCTGCTGCAGCTCTGGCCTGGGCTTGTGGTCTCCAGGCTCAGCAGCCAGCCCCGTCCAACCCTGGGCACGTCAGTAGGTGCGTGGGCATCTCCCTACCTTGACTGGGGAACGTGAATGATGATGACATTTCTTTTGTCTCATGGACTTGGTTGCTTTGTGCTCTTCTTGTGCACCCCATCCCAGTAGCATAAGGCCCTGGGATTCAGCTGGGACTGGCCATGACAACTCTTCTGTTAGCACATCATATATGTATTTATATATGTGTCCCTAGAAGGGAAGGCAGAAGCCTTGAATAGGGATATAGTATGGGGGAAAACCATCACCCTCCTTCCCCGTTATCTTCACCAAACACTTGCCATGCTTAGAAAACAGGAGCTCGGTTTCTCTCTTAGAAAGTCCAGGCTTGGGAGGTAGAAAACACAGCTCAGCCTTGAGAAGTCGCTGCTGAAACTCCCCCTCCTGCCAACAGGAAAGATGTTCATCCTTGGGGTCCCCTGGCGAGAGCATCCACCCAGGAGGGCTCCCAGCCCTGGAGATCCTTAACGGTGTCAGGAGACCCGGTCCCGACCTAAGAGGGGAGGAGGCAGCTGGAGCAGAAGCGGGGAGGGCTCTGCCTGCAGGGCTGGCACCCGTTTCTAGAGGCTGTTTGGTTAGGGCTGGAGTCAGCACGAAGGACCAGACAGCAGGTGAGTCAGGGGAGCTGCTCTGTATTTAGAGTGGAGCAAGCCTCGCCATCGCCTGGCCTATTTCTGCTTTAATTTCCATGCACATTACAATAATGTATCACCATTACTACGAGGGAAGATAAATATAATTGAAACGAGCTGGACTAAGCACAGCAACCCTGCTGTCCAGCTACRCCCTAACGTGGGTAGCTTGACGGCACGCTGCTCCGGAGTTTTGAGCCAGATCTTAATCTCTCCCAAACCTGAATAACACTAGCCATAGCCCAGCCCTTGTGTCCTCTGCTCTGGCACAGTTTCACTCCAGTGTCGYTATAAGCAGCACGAGGAATATCATGCAGTGGTAGTTGTGGCTCGGGGAGCTTTAAGGGCACTTATAGTTCTGTGCTGTGGCCTTCTGGAGGATTCATGCAGTTTAAGTCCCTCCTAAAGTCCAGTCTCCAGCAGCAGTGCTCAYGTGGGTATGTTTTTTATGAAATCTGTAGAAATGGAAATTAAATGGAGATGGAATTGAGAGCAGCAGGAGGTGGTCACTGCCTGATGCACCACCTGTGCATCCCAGTAGTGGGATGCAGTAAGCAGGATCAGGATCCGTGCTYGGATTCCATCCTCAAGCGACTCCCTTGTCCCTGGCCGAGCGGTCCCACCTGTGGAGAAGCTCCTGGCATGGGAAGGTTTCCCAGCAGGAGAGCAGGGGCACGGCCAGCATCGACAGAGCAGGACAGAGCCCTTCCCGTTAACCCTCCCAGCAAGTATCTGATTCAGGGGACAAGGTCCCAGCAGGAGCTTTCCCAGGGACTGTGGTCAGCTGGAGCAGTCGAAACTCCAGGAGTATCTATTTGAACATCCTCACTCGGGGGGATTAGTGAAATAGCCTCCTTGTTTGGGAAAAAAGGAGACAGAGAAATCAAAGGGATTTCCTACCACCTGCCAGCAAGTGCAGAGCCAGGGTGCAGACCTGCGGACATCCCGGAGATGCCGGCCTYGGGGAAGTTTGCTCCAAAAAGTGTTCTTATCAGTGAGGGTGCAACCTAATAGGAAGAGAGGAAAAAAATAGGAATAGAGAAAAAAAGTCCAGTTTTTAGCAGCAAAGTTTCTCTATCACAATAATTATCATCACGTTTGTCTGTTGAGAATCTCTCTTCAAAAAAAAAAAGAAACAAACCACAACCAAAACTTTAAGAAAAACCCCAAAACCCTAAGAAAAACCCAAACCCCTCTGAAACAAAGCATCACCTGAGGTCAGAATTGTGGTACATGGATGAAGTGAAGTCTGCCGCAGAGCAGCTGCCTCCTCCCGGCTTCCCAGCTGGGAGAAACGTGAAAAAACCCTCCTGTTCCTCACGGGAATAATCTCGGGTCCTTCACGCCAGCCAGGCGATGCTACAGCTGCTCAAGGCGGCATTGAAAAGAAATAACGCTTCTGCCGAGCGCAGCTTTTCATGACTGATATCATTTTTTCCTTCCTGATCAGAGAATGTTAAAGGTCTCCAGAAATGGCAAAGCCAGTTTTTCCAGGCTTTTTTTTTTTTTTTTTTTTTTTGCATCATCTTTCAAACAAAGACTTATCTATTTTAGCAGAAAAGCTTTGCATTTCCCTTCCCTCTGCTGGAGCCTCGCAAAGGCCGTGCCCTGGGCACCTTTGCTCCTGCCTCCGCTCAGTCTTGCGTGCGCTGCCCTTCCCAGCTGGGCGATGGCCAAGCCCTGCCCTTCTCCCTCCCCAGCTCTGCTCTATGCTCCGGCCATCCCCTCCTGCCTGTTTTTTTGGCCCCGGCAGCCCTTTGCCTTACCCTGCCAGCAGCTCTGCTCCAAAGCCCGGATGCACCCGCGGCTCTTCCCAGCAGCTTCCCGAAAGARCCATCTCCTGCAAATCCCATCCACACACCTTTCCCGGGCCGGCCAAGGATTCCTCACCACTTCACCCATCACCTTATGCTTCTCCTGCATCTTCCTCCTCTCGGCAGATGAAGGGCACGGGGAAGCCGACCTCCTCCATCCCCTGGCATGGAGATTTCAGCCAGGCTTCAGCTTTCCCAGCCGATCCCTTCGGCACCCTGCTTGACATCCAGACGGATGCCAGGACCGCGCTCGTCCTCGTGTTTTATTAACGCAGACCCAGCTATGGGGGGGGCAGGCAGATTATTAGCAGGGCTGATCTTCTCATATTGGTAACGTCCAAGTTGGTTGATTAAGTGGCACAGAAGTGATAAGAATGCAGAAATAAATACAGAAATAAGAGAGATCTTATTCTCTCTTATAAGATCTCTCTTATTTCTGTATTTATCTCTGCAGACTTATTATTCCTGCACTTCAAGCAGCAGTGGGGGTGAGCTGGAGCACACACCAACCTCCCCGTTCATGGTCCCGTGCTGCGTTCAGCACAGGATGGGGTGCGGAGGAGCAGCTCCCCCGACACCGCAGCGGCTGTTTTGAGATCCAGCTCCCATGGGAGGTTTTTATGAGATTTCCCTGCAGCAAAACCTCAGCTGGTGACAGTCACCTGCTCCGCCGGTGACTCTCGCGTAAACCACAGAGGTGGAGAGAGCAAACAGCTCTTCTTGCGTGCGTCAGGAAAGCCGAGGCTGAGCAGCAGAGCCATGCCCACATTATAACCGAGCATGTCCTTGCTTGCTCCGAGCGAGCTCTGCGTTTTCTTTTCCCTGGTCACCCAGATACTGCACATCAAAGCAGTAATTTCTGGATTACCGGGCAAACCGTCCTCTCCAACACAGGGAAACACCATCCTCTGCCCTACCTATTCCCCCAGCCCCGACACCCACTTCTGCTCCCTGCAGCGATGGAAAAGGGGCTGTTGCCCCCCGGGTGCCGCCGGGGCTGGGGGTGGAGGGCAGCTCTGCCCCGGCGCCGGGTTCCCCGAGTCACAGGGAGGGTGGGTGGGTGGGAGGGTGGGGATGGCCGGGGGCAGCGCTGACAGCTTGGGAACCGGCTGGCAGCCCCGGCTCGGTGATGGGGTGATTAACGGGGGTGATTAGAGCTCGTGGCTCAGACCCAGGGGAAGAATGGGGAGAAGGGGATGAGGGGTGCATCCTCGCCCGGACACGTCATCCTCATCCCAAACCGGCCTGGCTGTTCCAGCAGCAGCAGCGCGGCCACGGAGGATGCTCCCGGCAAAGCCGGTACCTGAGTAAGAGGGTCAGRGCCTGGGTGTTGCACTCTCCAGTTCCCAGCACCTGAGATCAGTTTTGCTGATGCAAAGCGAGCATAAAGGCTGGGCAGAGGCTCCAGGCTCAGCTCTGCTAGACCAGATCAGCAGCAACAGTTCAGGAAGCCGTGGCTGGAACGCAGCGTTACCGCAGATCCCAAATGATCCCTGGCTTAATTTTATTTCCCCCATAAAATTTAGAAGCTTCAATCAAAACCAGAACTAGAAAAGCCCCAGACCTCTTCTGCTTTTTGGGATGGTTTTTCCATCTATACTATAGATCCACTGAAACCCTGAAGATTCATCCGTGGGCTTGCTAGAAAACACCAAGACCAAGGTAGGGAGCGCGGAGACAAGCCGGCAAGCCCTGCCGGCTCTTCCCGAGCTCTGCTCAGTGCTGGTTCAGCTCCCAGCTATCACAGCAAAGCATCCCAAGCTCCCACCTGGATAATCAGCCTCTCCTGCCCTCAAAGCTCAGGTCTCCAGTTCATCAGTGAGAGAGGCTCTTGGTGGTTGCAGGCTTTCTCAGGATGCAGGAGATGCCAGCTCTGAGTAACCATCATCTGAAGGTACACAAACGCATGCAGCACATCTTAGTTGCCCAGCTTGAAACCACTTTCTCTCCACTGATTTCATCTGATGTTTTGCTGGTTTACGTGGGAGGATGCGGATTAGAAGAAACCCCCAAGCGGATTTTGAAGAGCTGCTTCTACCACTGCAGCAGGATCCAGCCACCCACATCCATCTCCCGGTGCACCCCTGCACCCTCCAGCTCTGATTATTGAACAGAAAACGAGGCTCATCCTTGCAATTATTGCAGCCAGCCGCATGACTCGCAACGACCCCTTCGTTTGCTCCTCTGCTCGGAAATGCCCGCTCGGTTCGTTTCTGCTGATGCGAGAGGGCCCGTAATTACGGCAATCCCTCTGCTCTTCAGGAGGTGCCAGGCAGGCAGCAGCAGCGGTGACAGACACAAACCACCAGTCGTGCCGAGTACCATCCTGATGATGCAGCTTCTATAAAAAGAAAAAAATCAGTGTAAATCCTGCCCACGCCAGAACTTCCCAGGGAAGTGTGAACTTTTGTGGAGCTGTCAGATGCTACAAGGCTCCTGCAGCCCGGGGCAGGATTCAAGGTAGGGAGGAACAAGCCCAGAGCTGGGTTTTGTTTTGTTCTGCTGCACTGAAAGTGATAGCACGCGTGGCAGGCAGGAACGTGTCCTGAAGCTCAGCACCGGTGCCAGGAAGGAGGCCGGCCAGAGCCGGGCTTGCCAAGCTTTTTCCCCCAGTGCCCACGTTGGAAAGGCAGCAAGCTCCATCCCTGCTCCATCCCCGCTGGAGACTGCATGTGGTCCCCTGAGGTGCCCAGGACTGATGAGGCCAGGTACTGCTCTTACCTGCTGGTAGTTGAGCACTGGCGCATGTCCAGGGAAGCCACTGCAAAGCCCTGGAAGAGGACTGCCTGGGCCAACAGGCCATTTCCACTCGCAGCTTTGGCCCACCTTGCTGTGGAAGACGGGAAGACATGCCTCGTGCTGTCCTGGAGAAGCTCATGTGGTCAAACCCTGCCCTGTGATGGATGTAGGTGCTGCAGGACCCCTCAGAGCTGGGCTGACGAAGCTGCTGGATGAGGCTGTCCACCCGGGGATGAGGAGCTGCCACAGGAGCCCTCCACGCCATGAGCAAGCACGGTTGGGATGCTGGTGCTCCACCAGACGACTCTGCTCTCCCCCAGCCTGCCCTGCTGCCCTTCAGCCTTTGCAGGAGACATACAACTCATCTACTAGCAGCTATAACAGCAATTAACACTTCCAAGTACTGTATAAAGATTAATTCTACCACCACATAACGAGGTCATTAAGGCTCATTATCCCTGCTCTATAGGTGGTTGGGATTGGAGGGAGCCAACCCTTGGCTTAAACCCACATAGGAAAGCAGCACAGCTGGGACACAAGCCCCAGCCTTGCCACCAGCCTTGGCTCTAGGAACCCTCCAGCTGCAGGGACTGTTGGGGAGCACACCCTGCTCTCTGCCTCCGGTCTGCAGAGCCGCAGCAGGACGCTGCGGGCATCGCCTGGCACACGGTCCGCTGGAGCCAGCCCTGGCACGCTACAACTTCTCCTTGCAGCCAAAGTGACAGCGAGAAGACAAAATGTTTAAAATAACCCCCCGAAATGTTTAAAATAACCCTGGCAATGCGAAAGCTGCGTCACGGGTTGTTCTGACTCTGCTCTAGCTCAGCCGTCCCTGCGGTGGGGCTGTGAATATTTGGGCTGGCCCTGCACCGGCTGCAAAYGGAGAGGCTTGGACCAGCGTCACCCTAGGAGCAAAAAACAGTGCCTAGCAAGAGACAAGGCACTGAAAGATAGATGCAACGTGTGCTGTCCCATCCCTTTATTTGGTTTAAATGGTGAATAACTCCTTGCAGAGGAAGGAAGCCCTGACCATGGCACGGAGGGGCACAGCAGGGGCTTCAAGGCAGGGCTGCACCCCTGGGGTGCACACAGGGCTGCAGGGGCTGCCCAGGGCATGGGCAACAGCCTCAAACGGGCCATCTTGCCTGCGTGCATGGGGTCCAGGTCCTCTCTGCTGCTCAGGCTCCTCCATCTCCA
>JAYKAV010002954.1:602006-642922 GCA_035582835.1 Phoebastria nigripes
CCCCCCCCCGTCCCCTGCAAACAGCTCTTTTCTTTCTTGCTCTGAAGCCAAGGGAGGCTCAGGCTCGCCTACGGCATGGTTCCCATTTCCACCATGCGGGAGATGCTACGTCCCCGCCCGCCACCCCCCTCCTGGCAGAACAGCCGAGTATTTTGGAAAGTGTTAGAAAGGCAGCAGTGAGTCACGCGCAGCTGCAGTGCCTGGCAGGCTCGGCTGGCCCCCGGCCACCCTCCGGGGTCACGGCACCCCGAGGGCAGCCCCCGGCAGCAGCTTAGGGCTGTGGCTGTGTTTGTGGGGTGACGAGTCCCCCTCTTTCTCCTCTTCTTTCTCCCCAGCATCTCCAGCAAAGAGCTGACTGAGCTCATAGAGCGCCTGCAGAAAAATGCCGACCAGGTGGAGAAAAACATCGTGGAGACTGACTCCCGAATGCAAAATGTAAGCAAGCCGTGGCCCCCCCGGCACGCGGGCTTCTCCGAGCAGCCCTGCTCCCTGCTGCCGCAGCCCTTCCCGCTTCRCTGCAGTCTCATCTCCTCTCCTATGGCATGTGTGCGCGGCTGCCCTGCCCTGCAGCGGGTACCCGGGCTGCGATGATCCGTAACGGAGGGATGCACGGCTTCCCCCAGCTCGTGGGAAGAAGGTGGGAGGGTATAACAGGCGACGGGGCCCTGAAATTCTTCCCTACCCAGGGCTGGGTAGCACTGTGTGGAGCAGGGATGTGCATCCCAGCAGGCAGCTAGGATGGAGGCGAAGGGGCCTGAACCATCCTCCTCTTCCCAAAGGGTACGATGCATCCCAAGGCGATGCCGCCCCCCAGCCACAGCCCTTCCTCGGGGCTATCATAGGCAAGGGGAAAGCAAAATACATCACTGGGAGGACAGGAGACGGCAGAGCTCCTGCCCATCTCTGGTGCCTAGGGACAGTGTGGCGGGATGACCTCTTGGATACCATTTATTTTCCCCTCRTGACCCTTCCTCCCCGCTCTCTGCCTGCCCAGGACTTGCACAAGATCAAGGCATGCCAGCTAGCGCAGTACAAGGACCTGACGGCTCAGAAGCTCACCGAGTCCGACAAGCTACTCTACGTGCTGGATGGGGATGCAGCGATCGCCCGGCACATGAAGCACCCCCAGGGTGACATGATCACAGAAGAGTGAGTGCTGGGGTGGGGGGAAAACCTGTCCCCAAAGCCTTGCAGGGGGGGAGGACGCTTCTCCAGGGGCTCTGCTCAGCTCCTGCCTGCAGCTGGGGGAGGCACCGCAGGCTCAGCTGCCGTTAAGGTGCATAACCTGCAGCCATCCGCAGGCAGGTGTAGAGCGAGAACGGCTGCACGCCTGCTGATGGCCATGGATAAAGCTCTGCACGAAACACGGTGGGGTGGTATCTGCCCAGCATATGGACGGTCAATGGTCTCCCCCAGTACCAGCCTGCCCTGAGCTGGCAGATGAGCTGAGCAGTCCTTGGCTGCACAGGAACCTTTGCCCTCTCCCTCCCCAGCCGATTGCACAACACGGCTGCTGCCAGCCCGCCTGGCAGCACTGGGCTCGCCGAGGTCCCCTAAGGACAGGCCCCCCGACCCCAGTGCGGGGCTGGGAGAGGATCACATACAGCTACCGCTGCTAATGCCGGTCCCTGCCCACATCCTGCATCCCACCCTCTTCTTTCCCTTCCCGCAGCATCCGGCAGCTGAAGGAACGAGTGGCAAACTTGCGCGTGAAACATGACCAGATCTACARCTTCCCCCTGCAGCATATTGAGCCCCAGGTCAACTGGTCAACAGTGATCGAGGAGAAACAGGTACCAAGGGGACCGTTGGTGCCACTGCCTGGCCAGCAGCACCAGCTGGGGACAGGCAAGACCCCGTGCACCTCCCCAGGGAGAAACAGGCTCCTGGAAACCTTCTTGGCTGCTTGGTACTGGGAGCAGCAAACAGCCTGGGAAGGAGGTGGGGTGCTGGGTGGCAGGGGAGGGTGCAGAGGTGATGGGACAAGGCCAGCAGCTGCTGTGGCACCAGGAATCGGTGCTCGAAGCGGCATCGCTGGCAGCAGCGGGGTAAGCGAGGAAAAGCTCCGGAGGATCAGGGGGCCACGGAGGAGTGCACCAGCCTGGCCTTCAGGGGTTGGGCTGCTAAGGCTCAGCCTGGCCATTGACCTCTTGGGCGAGCTTGGGCAAACCTCTGCCCTTCTCCATCCTTGGATGGAGACCGCACTCCCTCTCCAGGCAATGTGCTCCAACGCCCCACTGTCCTTCTCCTTATACCCAGTCTGTACGCCTGTCATCTCTTATCTTCTTAACACACACCACCCTGCAGAGCCTGGCTCCGTTTGCTCAACAACTTCCCCGTAGTTATGGGAAGGATGCTGTTGGGTCACCCCTCAAAGTCGTCTCCTGCCAAGGCTGAACCAGCCTCAGCCTCTCCTCTTGGGTCCTTGGTTTGGCAACCCCAGTCACCACCTGCTCTGGGCTCTACTCTGTGGCCCTTCCTCTTCATTTTATCCCAGCACTACACTCTTCCAGCCAGAAAAGGGTTAAAACCCCCAAACTGGCCTTCCCATGGCCACTGTCTGGCATGGCCACCTTCACCCACGGGCTCCCAGGCACCCACATGCTGCCAACACTGGAGCCCATCCAAGCCCAGCTCCATGTCCACCTCCAAGAGGAGTTTCCCAGGTCTTAGCTGCCGCATCCCATTCCCCCATCGCTAACCTCAACTCCTGTGCACTGCAGGATGCATTAAGCAGCAAGGGCTTCGGGACCGACCTGCCGCTGGTCAACAGCCAAGTAGAAGAGCACAACATCTTCCACAATGAGGTCATGGCCATTGGCCCACACATGGCCAAGGAAGGCAACAAGGTCAGCTCTCCTGCCCCTCTCCCTGCTGCTCTGTGGGGTCAGCCCCATCCCGAGCCACTGATGAAGGTGAGGGCATCCCACCATCCAAGCTCCTACAGCCTGGACCAGGTGGGGTGGTTGCCCAGATCCATGCCTAACCTCAGAGCTGAGCATCGTACACTGACTCTAGCTTTACAATGAGGCAAATCCCATAAACCCCACATCCCCCTCCATCATCAAGCCCCCACCAGACCACCACTCTCCGGAGACACACTCCTAACTCCTGCCTTGCTTCTCCTCTGTTACCAGGAATACATGAGCGACTTCCAAGCCAAATACCAGAAGCTGCTGGTAAGAGACCTCCGAAATGCCAGGGGCAGAGCCCTTTTGCAGGGGTCCCTTGCCGGGGTGGCCAGGCACCCCCAGGGAACCCGTGAAGAGGAGTTTTGGGCTCAGCTCTCCCTCTGACCCTTCCCAGGCTGGCTCCCAGCAGCGGCAGCAGGATCTGAATTCCCTGCAGGACTACATGCAGCGCTGCACCAACAAGCTCTACTGGCTGGATCAGCAGGCGAAGGACAGGACCCATTACGACTGGAGCGACCACAACCTGGACTACCCTAGCCGGCGCCGCCAGTACGAGGTCCGTGCACGCTYGTGTGCTGCCTGGCCCCGTGCCGGCTGGGTGCTTTGCAGCAAGGGAGGTGGGCATGGAGCCAGGGGAGTAGGCTGGGGGTTGGATGGGGGCAGGAAATGTCCCTTCCCCTGTGCCTCAGTTTCCCCCACTCCGTCAGGAAGCACTTCGAGATGTACAGGTGATAGCATATGGTTAATCCTTACCTCCTGCCAGAAATAAAGCAACGAGGAAGCTTGAGAGCTTCCTCATTCTCCTCTTCCTTATCTCAGCATTCACTTGGCAAGAGTCACACCTTTAGCAACATCTGCAAGGGAAGGAAAAGCGAGAGCTGCTGTAGGGGACCATCACTCTTTCTGTCTTGTGGAGCTGTTCAAGCCCTTTCAGAGTAGCTCAGCCACAGGACGCAGCCAAGGTCCCCTCTCTTTGCGTGGGGATCAGTATCTTGCCTCTCTCCATCTAGAACTTCATCCACCGGAAGCTGGAGGAGAAGGAGGAGGCCATCAACAAGCTGCATGAGGATGGAGATCAGCTGCTCGCCCAGAATCACCCTGGGAAGAACGCCATCGAGGTGAGCATCAGGGATGGGCTCCAGCTTCCCCGCCTGCCCCGGTGCTTGGGGGACTCACCCAGCCCTTCTCCAGTGTGGGACCTGGTGCCAACACGACTCTTGACTTTAATTCCCGGGATGCCAAGTGGGAAAAAGTCTCCTTCACCTGCAAGTGTGTAAACACCATCAGAGGAGCCGAGATAAACCTAAGTAGCTCTTCCCATCTTCCTTGTTCGTGTGGCAATTTACCCTGTGCCCGCCTACAAAGGATAAATTATGGTGGCGAGTTCCACCTTTGATGGGAAGATGGACTTAAGGCCACAGGATTTGTCACCTCCTGCCACCCATCCCCACTCTCCCATTGGAGCATCCCAGCTTTGGACTAGCTCTCCGGTATTCCCATCCTAGCTTTGACCTGAGAGCATCTGGGTGGCTTCACAGGCAGCCAAGGAGTTGTTTGCTCAAGAGGGAAAGGGGCACTTTCTGGTGGGCAGCCCAGGCTCACCCCTAGCACGGGGCATCCTGCTAACGTCCGCCTCCCRCCCCGTGTTGCAGGCTCACATCGAGGCAGTGCATGCCGACTGGAAGGAGTACCTCAACCTGCTGATCTGTGAGGAGAGCCACCTGAAGTTCATGGAGGACTTCCACAAGGTACCAGATCCCCAGGGGCAGCGAGGCAATGTTTGCTCTGCACAGCCCAGAGAGGAGGTGCTGGGTTGCAGGAGACCCCAGCAAACATACAAGCTCCCGCTGCTCTGGAAAAAGGGTAGAAGAGATACAGGGCTTTTAAGGCTAGGAGGACCACTTTGAGCTGATAACACAAGTCATAATTGCTCAAGCACCAAACGCAGTAATTGCTTGGCCAAAGCATAACTTGCAGAAAGCGTCCGCTCCAGTGCCAAGGCTCAAGAGCCACAGTCCGATGTCAGCATCCTTGTCCACAGGACAGCAGAGATATCTCGCAGAGGTACCTYGCCCCCAAAACAAGGCATGGGGAGACCTTGCATGCTCCTCTCAGAAGCAGAACAGGTCTGAGTGGGGAAATTACACCTGCAGAAAGCAGAGCTGGCCCCCCGGGGAGCCCTGCGCAAGGGCTCAGTGCCCCAGCTGAGCTCGGCAGACAGATGTCTGCTGGATAAATTGCATCCGACAGCCAGGGAGGCTTTGCAGTGGAGCAGGTCAGGCTGGATTCCTTTCCCACAGCCTGGGCGTGTTGACGACGTGATGAGTCTGTTGCCAAAGCTGAACCCTGGTGCCCAGCCCAGGCAGTGCCTTTTGTGGGTATCTGCCAGAATAACTGCCCCAGGGGGTGGTTTGTGTGTGGAAGGGCTTGGCTCTGCCTTCTCCTTGGCGCTGGCAATGGAGACACCACGCACCGTTGTGATGCTGTCCAAGTGAAACAAAACTGAGGGGGTGGGATTTAACAACTCTGCAGGAGAAGACCATGGAATAAGCTGCCCCTGTTGTTCCTTCCCCTAGCTCTGCTGTCCTGAGCATGGGAAACAGCAATTCCTCACCTTTCTCCATGCACTTCTGAGTGCTCAGATGCCCATCATAGCTCCTGGTGGCTGTCCCTGCTCTAGGCAGTGCGAAGACCTTGGTGTGGGGTGGGTCTGCTTCATGTTTCAGCCGGACCCTCTCTCAAGAGACTTTGCCTTTCTGCAGTTTCAGAAAGACACTAAGGATGCCCAGGAGCTCTTGAAGAAGGTGGATACAGACCTGGACCAAAAATTCAGCCCAGAGTTCAAGGACAGATACCAGCTTGAGTCTCTCCTCCGGGAGCTGGATGTGAGTATTGGTGCAGGCAGGACCGAAGGGGAGGCAGGAGCAGGAGCCAGTGTCCCTACGACACCGATGGAACGGCATCCCTGCCGGAGCRGGCATCCAGTCCAGCTTTCAGCATGGCGAGCAGCAGGACCACGCTGCTGCCTCCCTTTGCCCGGCCTTCACCCGACTCTTCCTTCCCCTCTAGCTAGAGATCGCTTCTCCCATAGCAACGTAATTGCTCACTGGGTTGGTTTTTATTTGTTCTCTCATTGAGTTAGTGCTCATTAAGGGCGGGAGCATAATTAGACCTGCTGCCAGAGGAGGTTGTGGAACTTGCTGTGCTGCCGAGAGCCTGGCTGCGAGATCGCCCACTTGGGAAGGGCTGAGCTGAGCCGAGCCGCTGGCCCAGCCCAAGCCCAAGCATGCTGCAGCAGGCCCAGACGATGCACGTGTCCTGGGACAGCTGATAGCTCTTCCTGAGAGCTGTCCCTCTCCTCCTGTGTGCTCCATCCCACTCAACATTGTGGGATACCCACCTGCGCAGCTAGAAATAGAGCAACCGATGGAGAGCCTTTTCACGGGGCTCTTATTAGAGCTAATAGCTGGGAACGGGGCTATCCATCAACATGCAGCCAGGCAGATGTGGACCATACACCAGGGAACGCCTATAACTGCCCGGTGGCTAATGCCAAGGCATGGCAACTCACGGGCACAGTCCCAGTCCTCAGCCTGGCTGCGAAAGTAGGCAGGAGAGTGCAGGACCACTTGGTGTAGGAACACAACGGCTGCAGAGCAGGACCCAGGAGCCATTTTCACTAGCGTAAGCAAAAGAGAAGCCACAGTCTCTGTCCCGGCAGCGTTGGTACAAGCTCCTCCCCAGCCCTTCCCCAGCTGGCAGAGCCCAGGAGCTCATTCTTCCCATTTTTCCCTACTGGTTTTTGTCGTTACCCTGTGCTAGGACCAGGAGAAGGCCTTGGATAAGTACGAGGCGGTGGTGAAGTCCCTGCAGGAACGCAGCCAGCACGTCCTGCCCCTGCGGTACCGCCGCGAGACGCCGCTCCAGGCCATCCCTGTGGAGGCTCTCTGCGAGTACGAAGGCGAGCAGGTAACATCTCCCTCATCCCATGAGCGATGCAGAGGTGCTGCTGGGGACCATCTCCTCGGGGGGCACTGGGGATGGAAGAGACACCTGGGGAAGGAGCAGTTTTTGCCAGTGCCCAAGCGGCAATGTCTCCCGTAGCCGGGACAAGGCGAAGGTCGTGCTCGCCCCGGTGGGAAAGCAGGTTTTGCAGCTCAGAAGGAGCAGTGCAGGAGGGGTCTGGGGGAAATGCAGCCTCCGTCCGCCCTGTGGACAGCGTGCCTATCACACACCCTTCGGGAGGTTGCGACAGCCCGGCTCTGTCACGTTCCCACGCTCCCTGTGCTGGGACGGTGAAGATGTCCGGGCATGTTTCTGATCAAAGAAACTCACCCCAACATCACCGGTGCGGTTCCGGCGGCCACATCTGCATCCCCTATCCCCACCATCACGGCATCAGTCAACTGAGTAGTTGACCGAAGGGATGGGACAGCAAAGCCGGCAGACACCATGGGAGCGGCAGGGGCCTGGAGAGGAGCGAGCGGCTCAGGCTGACTCAGCTGCCTGCCTCTCTGAAAAGAAAAGCCACAGCACAGCCTTGGAAACGCCTTCTCATCTCTGCCCTAGTGGGAATTTGCTTGCCATGGCTGTTGCAAGAGGAGGCATGGCTTCATACCTGGAGGCTCGGGGGAGGGAGGAGCAGGCACATGAGCTTTCTGCAAGCGGCAGATACTTGGATAAGCAAAAGGGTGCAGAGAGAAGGGATTGGGGTTTATGCCGGTCCTGCCGCCCTGCAAGCACGGCTCCCTGGGGCTGCTAGCGTGGAGCAGGGCGGGTGGTGTGTCCTGACCTGCTGCTGTGACCGGTTCCTGTTCCCCAGGGCCAGATAAGCCGAGGAGCCCACTACACCCTGCAGAAGAACAGTGGAGACGTTTGGGAAGTGGCAGACAGCTCAGGAGACAAGATCAGCGCCCCGGGGGTCTGCTTCATGATCCCCCCGCCTGATGCAGAAGCAATAGCGCTGGCGGACCAGTACGTGCCCCCCAGCCTGCCGTGCCGGACCCTCCCGCTGCCCCGGCAGCCTTTGCCCTTGCCTTCACCAGCCCCAGGCCATGCCACCAGCGCTGCACCCCCCAGTCTGGCAGCGCTGACGGGGGGCTTCTGCCCTGATTCCCGCAGGAAAAGCCTCAGGCTTCTCCAGGAGGGATTCCTGCTCCCTCCTGCTTGCACACAAGATCCCACCTGGCAAAGTGGGGCCAGTTCAGAGCCATGCAGGTCCCCCCTCCTCTGGGGGGCCATTACGGCGGGGGGGGAGCTGCCCATCCCTCCCTCAGCAGGCAGGTACCTGCCTTTGCTGCCTCTCCCCTGTTCTCACCCCTCTGGTGAAGACACTTTCCTTCCCCTTTGCCAACATGGGGTGAAGGTGCCTCTACCCCACTCGCCTCAAGGGGCCAGGTCCCGCAAGCCCCTCCAGAGCTGGCACCTCCTTCCTGGAGCAGCACCGGGATGGGCGACGGGGTGATGGACTCTTGACTTCATGCCCACGCTGTCCCGTTTTGCAGAATTGCCAATCACTACGTGACCGTGAAGGAGAAGACGGCCAACTGCAAGAACATCCTCCAGCAACGCTACGAGGGGCTGAAGGCAGACAGCATTGGAGGTGCAGCTCTGGAAGGGGATCTTGGGGTTTGCCCCTTCCCAGGCACAAAAAGCCTGCAGTAGCCTTGAACTTAGGTGGTGGCCCATCTTAGGGGGGATGTCACCGAGAGCTTCCCATCTCCTAAGGGTCCTGGGGACAACAGTGTTGGGATGCGTGCAGGGGCAGAGCAGCCAGGCTGCGGTCGCAGCAGGCAAGGCTCAGGGAGTGGAGGGGGATGCAGGTTTTGCACTCACCAGTGGGATTGAGCCTAGACCCAGCTTCCAACCAGCTTTCACCCGGTACCCCCTCATTATCCAGATGCTGCATCGGTTCGGGGGCGCCAGCTTCTGGCAGGGCTGGAGAAAGTGAACAGCGACCTGGACAAGCAGGAGAAAGCAATAACGGCAAACCTCCGTCCGCCGCTGGAGCAGAGTCGGGCTGTGCAGGACAGCACCGAGCGCTCCAAGGACCTGAAGGTACGGGGCTGTGGAAGCAGCCAGACGGTGCCGTACAGGGACCGTGCTCCAGGGGGTCTCCAGGGTGGTCCTCAGTACGCTGGGTGCTGTAAGCGCTCCCTGAGCCCAGGAGCATGTGGGCATGGGATGATGCTTACATCTGGCTGCTTCTTGCAGTGGAGATGGGGAGCAGCCTCAGAAGCCAAAAACCTTTGCCCTGCTCCTGGCCCAGCTCAGTCACAGAAAGGTTGAATGGGAAAAAGGTGATGGCTGCAGAGTGTGGGCTGTGAGGAGGAGAGAGGAGACCTCAGGKTTTGATCCTGCCCATATTCTGAGCGCAGCAGGGAGGTTAACTTTGCCACCATCATCACCAGCTCAGAAAGGAGCAGGAAAACACTTACGGTCCAGGGCACTGTTTCTCCTTGTGGACCTGCTCTGCTGGGCTCCAGTGCTGGCAGCATCCTGCTCCTTTCCTCTCCTTCAGACCCCTAATTAAGCCAGGCTCCGTGCCACAAACCTCCCTTGGTTTAGGAGGAAGTTCAGGTCCTGGTTACATCACCTGCCGAGGGCTGTGTCAAAATCCAAGTGCCACCACAAGTGAAAGCAAATTGCTCCAACTGCCTGCAGYGCTTTGATGTCCAGGCAAGAATTCATCCGTCAGGCTGCAGAGCCCAACAGTCCCGATGAGTCCAGCACGTTTCTGACAGAGCTAGAGCTGGTGGGAACCACTCCCCAGCCAGAGTTTCCTTGCTAAGGGCTAGCTAGCCTGCCCCAGAAGAGATACAAGTCAACAGAAAGTCAACAGAAAATATCCTTTTGTCCCCTACAGGGCTGAAAGGCGCCTGCCATCAAACACAAGCCCTCAGCCCTGACCTCCCTTCTCACACTGGACAGCCAAGGGTCAGCTTCTTTGTAGCCACAAGGTCCTAGTTCAGTTGCTATAAAGGCTTTATTCCTACTGCAGAACATCACCAATGAAGTCCGTTGCATTGAACCCGAGAAAATGAGGAAGATCCAGGAGTGCGAGGTCTTCATCGAATCCGTGCCGAACACTGGCAGTGCTACCTTGGTGAAGAACAAGGTGGAGAATACCAACAAGAAGTATGACCGCGTGGTCCAGCTGCTCAGCGCTGCCCAAGAGAAGTAAGTCAAGGCTTAAGTCATGGCTTGAGCCCGGCATAATGTAGGATCCTGCAGGAGACAGGTGCAGGCGTGCTTAAATACCTTTCCTCTTGTGTCCATACAGAGTTGAGGTGGCCACACACCTCGAGAGGAGCCTCCAACAAGGCCGAGACTTGCTGTCTACCTATGAGAACAAACTGGTCATAGATGACACGGTACCAGAGGATTTGCGGGTGGTAGACCGTAAGAAAGAAGAGCTGCTGGTGAGTGTTGTCTCCAGCCAGTTTTCTACCCTATTGACGTACTCCACATACAAAACCACTTTCCAAAAGCTGGGGTAATTGCTGCTCAACTCACAAGCTTGAATCGGTTGGTAAAGGGATGGTCTCCCCCAGCTGGAGATGAGACCCCACGTTAACTGCAGTGATCCCCACATACTTTAAATGCAAACCCTTCCCATCCCCCAAACCAGAAAGCAAATGCCAGTTGAATACTTGTGATTTGACGAAAGGACCAACGGAGAAGCRAAGGATAAAATGGTCTGGGAAAAGCAACACAGGGGCCTGATACTTGAAAACAGTTATCGCTAGGAAAAGCTACCAACCAAAACTGGCAATCCTTCTGCTATAGAAAGGCCAAGAACTGGCTAGGCCAGAATTTTCTGTCCTTCTTCAGCTTTTCCATCAAGTCCCCAAGTTCAGACTAGCGTGCAAAAGCTTTCACAGCTCCTTCTGGAGCTGCTGCACTGGCAGGAACAGGGTTTAAGGCTTGCATGAGGAGCACCAAATATTTTGCACATAGTATGCTTGCTTTTAAAGGTTAACAGGTGGAGAAGGGAACAAGAGCTAGCTTTTTTCCCCATAGGTTTACCAGATGGCTCTGCTTACGATGCAAGCCTCTAACTTGCTTTTCTCCACAACCTGTAGCACTGCTGCAGCTCAGCCATTCCTTAGCATCCTCTGCAGCTCCAGCGCAGTAGCTGGAGTTGATAGGGAACAGTAACAAAAGCCTGGCACACGTGAAATCCCAGAGAATCCCTCTCTCCTGCTTTTTCCAAGGCCATGGGCACCGAGCTCCAATCCAAGAGGTTCCTGCTCAATGAAGCAGAGCAGAACTTGCTAAGGACGAAGACATGCTCCAACACCTTGGCCAGCAAGTTCCAGGAGCACTGCCCCGACATCGAACGGCAAGAAGCTGAGCTCTACAAACTCAACCAGCGCTTCAACAACCTCAGCAAGCAAATTGACCACAGGTAAGACAGAGGACAGGATCTAGCTAGGACTGGACCAGCCTGGAGAGCTGGGATATTTACAGTGGAGTTCGAACCACACTGAATCTGGAAGAGGCATAACACCATCATGGGAATGAGCAGTTGCAGAAGGGCTTCCAGGGAGGGCTAAGGAGGAGGAGAGAGAGGTTCCTGGCATGCACGGGCTGGGTAGGTCTGGGCAGACTTTAGGATCAAGTGCTCCTGCAACAGAGATGTGCACTTTGGCAAGAGAACAACTCTGGCTCAAATCTGTGTCTTTAGGGAGCAGGAGAAGCGGGGATGGGTTAAGGGGCATTTGCAGAAGACACAAGGGATGTGAGAGTACTGAAGCCGAGATGATTTCCCCCACAGAACGCAGACCCTGCAGAAAGCAAAAAGCGCCTATTCCAACTACCGCACCAACTACGACAAAGTCAACCAGTTCCTGTGCAACATACCTAACTACGAGCCACAGGAGACCGACAACATCCAGCAAGTGGAAACGAAGCTGAAGAACCAAGCGGTAATTCTTTCTGAGAGCACCCTGGGCTCCACGGGGAGAGGAGAAGGAACAACACTAAAAGATAAGGGACAGAACTTAGATAGCTCCTGAACATAAAATAGAAGAATATAAATACTTATTAGCTTTATTTATTTTTATGCTGTAAGCTCCCACTGTCCTACCTGTGCCTTGTTTACACATAGCAGGGCAGCTTGACAAGGTTGTAATTCTCAGTGTTGTAATTTTAATGGCAACCCTCAAAAAGGCTGAACAATGCATTTGGATTTTGTGTTCCCTTTGATGTGTATCTCTGTGCATGCCAGGCGCTCCTCAGTGACATTGCAAGCAAGGAACAGGAGGTGCAGAAGGTTTCTGCCACAGCTCAGCAATACCAGCAGGCAGTGAAGGTAAGGACTGCAATTCTGCCGGTGGGAGAACTTAATCATAGAATCATAGAGTAGTTTGGGTTGGAGGGGACCTTTAAAGGCCATCCAGTCCAACCCCCCTCCCTGCAATGAGCAGGAACATCTTCAACTCGATCAGGTTGCTCAGAGCCCCGTCYAACCTGACCTGGAATGTTTCCAGGGATGGGGCATCTACCACCTCTCTGGGCAACCTCTGCCAGTGTTTCACCACCCTCAGCGTAAAACATTTCTTCCTTAAATCTAGTCTGAATCTCCCCTCTTTTAGTTTAAAACCATTCCCTCTTGTCCTATCGCTACAGGCCCTGCTAAAAAGTCTGTCCCCATCTTTCTTATAAGCCCCCTTTAAGTATTGAAAGACCACAATAAGGTCTCCCCGGAGCCTTCTCTTCTCCAGGCTGAACAACCCCAACTCTCTCAGCCTGTCCTCATAGCAGAGGTGTTCCATCCCCCTGATCATTTTCATGGCCTCCTCTGGACCCGCTCCAACAGGTCCGTGTCTGTCTTGTGCTGAGGGCTCCAGAGCTGGATGCAGTGCTGCAGGTGGGGTCTCACCAGAGCAGAGTAGAGGGGCAGAACCACCTACATCCTACAAGGAGCCACCTAAAGAAAGCCTAGYGCCCTTGCTCAGTCAACTGATGAACTAAAACCAGGTTATATCTGCTCTGACATTGATGTCATGTGGCCATTAGCATGGCAACTGRCTCAGATTTATTGTCTGTGAAAGGAGGGTTTCCACTCCAAGCCCAGCATCAGTAAGACAACTGGAAGGTCAGCACATGCCTGCAGCTGTGCTGTTATGGTCACAGGGCAGCACCTGACTCAGAACCTGCTGGGAGGTCCTGCCAACAGTGCTCCGGGTCCCACCATCCTCAGCAGCTCGCCCAAAACACAGGTCAAGGGAAGCAGCCATTAAAGCCAGGGTTTAGGAGGGACCTGTGCATGAAGGGGACTCAGTAACCTCACCTTCCTCCTGGGAACTTCTTCCCACAGGACTATGAGTTGGAAGCAGAGAAGCTACGGTCCATCCTTGACCTAGAGAATGGCCGGAACGGGTACATGAGCAAGAAGCCCAGGCTCCAGTCTCCAGCTGCAAAAGTGAAAGAGGAGGTAAATAAGGGGTGGCCTACAGCGAGCTAAAGCAGATGGCAGCTTATGGGACCAATGGGGATTTTGCAAACTGTTATCATTACTGTTGGTTGTCTTGGTCTCAGAGGGGACTGCAGGGGAGGGCAAAGAATCAGAGGGGGAAGGGATTTTTCATCATTCTTAACCCATCAATTTTTGGGGGCTGGGCTGGCCAGAACAAGAGAGGGAAAATGCTGGATTTAGCACTTTCTGAAAGGGGAAAGCGGGGAGAAAAGCCAAAAACCTGGAAGTTTTTCCCCTCTCCAGACTTTCAAACAGAGAGTGAGATTTCACYGGCAAAGACTGCATGCTAGATAGAAAAACTTACAGCGAGAGCAGGCCACAAGCTACTTATTTATGCAGGATCTGTTTGCTACCTGCCTCAAACTCATCCTGCCCATCGAGGCAGGCAGAAGCATCCACCCGGTTCTTCCTCAGCTGCATCTCTTTTTGCATATCTTGAGTAGGAAACACACAGTATGACCATGAGAGCGTGTGTGCATGAGAACCACTCTTCCTCCCCAAAGCTTGGCGGATCACCACTGTAGAAGGTTTTTAGAAGAGCACCCAGGGTTACTTCTTTAGGGCCTGGCCATTGTTTCTATTCAGCAAGTCTTGACCAAGCAYCCCTGGTTCCACCACCTTTTCTCAATGCATTTTTGTTCCGTAGGAAGCTGTTCTGGCAGCCAAGTTCACCGAAGTAAATGCTGTGAACAAACAGAGGCTGCAGAATCTGGAGTTCGCTCACAGCCTCCTGCGGCAGGTAAGTGATCCCCAGGAGCAACATGATACTGAAAGGACAGTCGTGTAAATAATATACACGTGTGCCTTTGCTATTACAAGTTGAACTGGAAACAAATCTAGCTAGTGTTTCATGCCCCCAAAATCATTCATCAGCAGACACTTAAATCAGATAGACAACCCCTCTGTGTTTCCTGGTCCCACCTCCCACTCACCCTAGGAAGCTCCACATCATTTTTAACACTTCTCTTGCCAAAACCATGCCAGAATTAGTGTCCCCCATATGGCTAAAAGCTTTGTTTTGACAGCAACAGGCATCGCAGAAAGCATTTCTCAGGCTGGGAACTGCTCTGTGGATTCAAGAGCAGCCTGTTTGCAAATACCCCCTGTTCAGCATTTGCAATAGGCAACTTCCATTAACCAAGCTCAACATCCTCCTGTCGTTTTGTCACAGGAGGCACTGAAAATAAGCACCAAAAGTATGATTATTTGGGGTTTTTTGACTACACATTCTTTTTTCAACAACAGCAACCAGAGGTTCAAGCGACACAAGACTTTGTCCAGACCAAAAAATCCCTAAGGCCCGTGGAAGAAGTCTGGAAGTTGAAGAAAGAGCTTGAGGATGAGACTCAACGTCGGCAACAGCTAGAAGCGGAGATCAAAGCCATTCAGAACAACATTGTCCACCTGCAAAACCAGAAGCCCCAAGAAACTGTTGTTAAGAAAGAACTGCTGAAGAAAGTGCCTGACCCTCAACTGGAAGAGAGCTTCCACAAACTGCAGCAAAACCTAGCAGAAGAGCAGCGCAAGAACCAGGTGCTCCAGGATGAGCTGGAGGCTCTTAAAATCAGGCTGCGTGTTTTGGAGCACGAGAGGAGGGAAGGAGGGCAGGAGTATATAGTGAAAGAGGTACTGCGTATTGAACAAGATAAGGCTCAAGCTGATGAAATCCTGAAGCTCAAAGAAGAATTGGAGGAGCTCAGGAGGCAGGAAGGAACCAGAGAGAACGAAGTCATCCTTTTACGCCAACAAATTGCTGTGCTGTCCAGCGAGAAGAACAAAGAGCAGGAGAAGGTAACGGAGAAGGAGGTGCTGAAGCTGCAGAACGATCCCCAGCTGGAGATGGAATTCCGGATGTTGCAAGAAAACAAGCAGAGGGAGAGCGCCCTTCGGCAGAAGCACGAGGAAGAGCTCAGCTTCCTCCAGGACAAGCTCAAACGTCTTGAGAAGGAACGGGCCATTGCCGAGGGCAAAATTACCGTCAAGGAGGTGCTGAAGGTAGAGAAGGACTTAGCCATTGAGAGAGAGGTGAACGAGCTCCGGCGCCAGTACGAAGACGAGAAGTCCAAGGGTCGTTCCAACGAGCGGGAAAAGGCTGAGCTGCTCAGGAAGATCCAGCTGCTGGAGGAAGAGAACGCCAAGGTGGTTGTCCAGGAGAAAGTGCGTGAGATTGTGCGCCCAGATCCCAAGGCTGAAAATGAAGTTGCCAACCTTCGTTTGGAGCTGGTAGAGCAGGAGAGGAGATACCGAGGTGGTGACGAACAGCTGAAGAGCTGCCAGAATGAGTTGGTCGCTCTGAAGAACAGAGGGCCACTGGTAGAAGTCAAAGAAGTCATTAAGGAGGTCATTAAGTACAAGAATGATCCAGAAACTGAAAAGGAGCTACAGCGACTCCGGGAGGAAATCATAGAGAGGACAGGAGCAATTGAAAGAGCTGACCTTGAGATCTACCAGCTGAAACAAGAGATACAAGCTTTGAAAGATACCAAACCTCAAGTGCATACGAAGGAAGTTGTTCAAGAAATTCTGCAGTTTCGGGAAGACCCCAAGACTAGAGAGGAGGTAGAGTCTCTAAGAGTGCAGCTAGCTGATGAACARATGAAACACATTGACCTGGAGAGGGAGCGGCTACTCCAAGAAGAGAAAGTAAGACAGAAGGAGGAAGAACTTTCCCAGGTGAAGGAGAAAGTGGTCCAACAGGAAGTAGTGAAGTATGAGCAAGATCCTGCCTTGAAAGCTGAAGTCAACTCCTTCTCTCAGAGCATTGAGAGCGAGCTGAAGCAAATTGATTGCCTCCGTGAAGAACTCCGCAAGCTGCAGAGGAGGCGGTCTGAGCTAGAGCGTCAGCTAGAAGAACTTGAGAAAGAGAGACAGGCCCGCAGAGAGGCTGAACTGGAGGTGCAGAGGCTGAAGATTAGGTTGAATGAGTTGGAAGAACAGGAGAGGGAGACAACAGAACGAGTAACTGTGAAACAGAAAGTGATCCTTCAGCAAGATCCCCAGCAAGAGAAGGAGCACTCCCTCCTCAAGCTGGAGCTAGAAGAAGAGAAGCACCGGAGACAAGTCTTGCAAACTGAACTAGAAGCCCTGAGAAAGAAGCTCCTTTCTTTGGAGAAGATGGAGGTCAAAGAGAAAGTGGTCTTTTCAGAGAGCATCCAAGTGGACAAAGGAGACACAGAGTACGAGATTCAAAAGCTGAAGAGCAATCTGGAGGAAGAAGGTAGGCGTAAGAGGGAGCTAGATGCAGATATCAACCGCCTCGAAACCAGGCTGTCCGAGGTAGAATTCAACAACTCCAAGTCATCAAAGGAACTAGACTTATTAAGGGAGGAAAACCACAAACTACACCTTGAGAAACAGAACCTGCTGATGGAAACAAGGAGACTGCAGTCAGAGATTGAACTCACAGCAACAGAAGCTCGGGATTTGAGAAACATGACCCACGTGGACAGTGGAATAAACCTGGACTCCAGATTCCAAGCTTTGGAAAGAGAGTTAGATGATCTGAAGCAGTTATCCAGAGAAAAAGACGCAGAGATCGAGCAACTCCAGAATCGCCTCAAGACAGTGGCTATCAAGAGGGAACAAAGAGAGAACCACCTGAGGCGCTCCATTGTGGTCATTGACCCTGATACAGGAAAAGAAATGTCTCCAGAGGAAGCTCATGTGTTTGGCCTCATTGAATGGAGCCTGTTTGTCAAGCTGAAGAGTCAGGAATGTGACTGGGAGGAGATCTCAATAAAGGGTCCCAATGGGGAATCATCTGTGATCCTTGACAGAAAGTCTGGTAGAGAGTTCTCAGTTGAGGATGCCTTGAAGAGTGGAAGGCTAACCATGGCTCAGTACAACAGTTACCTCAACAAGGAGCTGTCGATCCAGGAGTTGGCAGTCTTGGTGTCCGGAAGTAATTACACAGCGCTCCCTCCACTTTAGAAACTTTTTCTTAAGAGCAGCTAGTCAGAGCTGCACCACTTGTTAGACTACCAGATCACTGCAAATCCTCGCCCTCCTTTGCGTCTTCCAAAATGCTAGAGCCTCTGCCCCAGCCATGCTACAAAGCCACACTGCTTGCTGTCATACACTGCAGAAAAGCACCACCAGTAGTGGAAAACATTTGTCAGGACTACAGCAAAACCTTCTCCCCCTCTTCATCCCTACGTAATCACTCAACCTAACAAAAAACAAGACAAAAAGCCTTAGGACAGTGAAGTACCTGAAGTCCAAGGACCTGCAGTTTCCTCAACATATATTCACGTAGTCGCATAAAAAGCTGTATACAGCAGTCATTAGAGAGACTGAAGGTCAAGATGACTCCGAGGTGACCAGCAGGAGCTGGTTACGTCAGCTGCGTGTTGGTAAGCCAGACAGTTTCATCGTGGACAACTGACTAAATGATGGGATCGTCCTCTGAGAAAACCAGCTCTGTAAAAACAAAGGTGTGCTACACATCTCAATTCAGTATCACCACGTTAATACCTAAACACCATCATTTTGTTCACCTACGTGCCTATGCTGCTGGGGAAGAGCGAAGCAGATGTAATTTGATGGCGTCAGCCGTAGATCCAGGAGGAGCATTCATACACCACAGAGGTCACCGAGAAGTACGTGAAGAGACGGCAGTACTGCCAAACACAAGAGGGTAGTGTAAAGCATGCAACTGTAACCAAACGCAGAGTGCCTTCGAAACACAGTTAGCTTACCTCATGGTTAAAAGCCATTTGTGCTGGTATTTTACTGATGGAGTTACATGCAGCTACATGTTTCATTTACTTGTGTAAGGGAATGGGAAATAGAGGGGAATTCTATTTATAGTACCAAATAAAAATGCAGTGGTTCCAATCAGAAGTTGGTTTTTCTTTATTAATTATGGCAGTCTCTTCATCTTTGGCTTTACAGAAAGATGCCATTTCAGAGTCAAAGTTAAAAAAATAAGACTTTATTTTAGCTGTTGACTCTTTTCCAAGAGGGAAATTGCTGGAGCAGCATTAGAGCTGGGACTAATTAGCGGCATTAGATGGGAGTGAATTGCACTAACAAATGGGACTGCAGCTGCAGGAAAACAGGGAATTACACTGGGATGGTACCAGGGGCTTCCACAGTTCGTTTCCTTTTTCCCAAATTTCAGCTAATACCCAAACCCCAGTAAACTCTGCCGTCAACAAAAGCAGCCGTAAGCATTCACTGCACATCCATCCTGGTTTGGGGATTAACACCATTATTTTACCTTYGTGAATGAAAGGATCACGCAGGGTCCCACCGTTGCTCCAGGGTCTGAACCCCACTTGTTCTTTCCAGCAGATGTCAACTTCAAGCATCAGCAGGAGCACACTGAATGAGAATGTACAGTTCTGCCACCACAATGGCTAGAGACAGAGCTGTAATTTACTTACCACGTAAGAGACTTCAGTTAAAACAGTAAATAATTCATTACTCACTCAAGAAACAAGGTGATCATCTAAGCTGAAAGACAAATTCTTGAAAACAAAGTCATGAAACCAGAGGTAAGGAGATGGAAAAAAAGCATTTTGGAAACTTTGAAACAATTTATTCAGTTGTTCTGTACAAGATTAACAGTTTTCATACCACCCCCACCATCTTCAGCAAGACAGTCCCAACACACACAAAAAAAAAAAAAAAAAAAGTAAACCGCAGCTTTTACACCCAAAAGGAACTGCCATACTAAGTAAGTGCCATGGGAGCCTCGCCTCCCCACACTGTCACGACAGCGTTGCAAGTTGCCTCGTCAAGGCAGAGATGCCAGACTCCTGGCTCCCCATCAGCTGTCAGGTCTCAGCGTGGTTCTGCCTTGCTGCAACTCTGCTCCATACCATTCACTCATTCATTATAGCATGTAAAGAAAAAAATATCCCACAGAATTTCCACCAAATAAACATTTCCCTGAGGCAAGAGGCTTCGCTAAATTCCTAGAAGGAGGGCATTCTGCTCTGGCCACGCACACGGGTGCTTCCCAGCAGAAGCATTCAAGTGAAAGCAAAGAGAGGGAGTAGAACCAGTACCTCGAGTCACTCGCTGAGGGTCCCTATCCTGCCAGGAGTTTGAACGCTCTTTTCAGCTACCATGGGAAGTTGAAGGTGCAAAGTACCTCTCAGGATTAGGCCTTCAACGGGAACCATGCGACATCCACTGCTCAGAGTCCATCCATAACTGCTGTGCTTAGTTTTAATAACACAAGTTCTGTCTTTGGCTCTTTTGCTACAACCTAGGTATTTTCTGTAAACAAATTTTAAATCTGAGCTGCATTTTKTTTTTTTAAATACAAAAAATGCACTGATCTTGGGAAATTATGTATCAGCTCAAATTGAAAACAGTCCATCTTGGATCTTTCCAAAAATGGGGAAAACTAAAGCAGATATTTGCTGGTATACTCAAGTGTCAGCATCCTTCCCCAAAGCTCAAGAAGGAAGGCTGCAAGCTTTTGCTTGAAATACCAGTAAAGTCTATGCGGATCAGCACTACTACTGCACGATTCAGATGTGGCTGTGGGGGCCTGAGAAAAGGCAGACTGGGGGAAGAGCAGAAAATCAAAACCCATAAAGCTCAGTTGGAACCACAGCCTGCCCTGTGCACAGATTGAAAGGGTGTGCTCAGGAGAAGTATTTAGGCCTAAGAGTTAAAAAATTAAAAAGAAAAGACACACCCCAGTTCTAGATGGTCCCCATTCCTGCAGCTGTGACAAGCACATGATCCTAGTGCAGAAATCATAGAGGAGAGCAATATTATTCTCTGGAATTCATTTGACTAGTAGTGACCTTGGTTAATCTAGATCATTCCCTCTGCCCATCAAAGAGATCCTAACTGACGACCCTAGGAAAGAATGGCTTTAGGGGAGGGTCTGGAACCCGCTTGCACAAACTCGGATAAGAACTGGTGCTCTTGCTGGATTTGGTACTGTGTTCACAGTCACCAAGACACCATTGAAGTCCAGACAGTGCAGCTTTTTTTTGATGTGCAACCATAAAAAGCTCTATTAAATAAAACAGAATACATTTTAAATACAGAATGATTAAAAAAGGGTTGAGGAGCACACAAAATAGGGCTGAAATGCGTGTCACTAGTCCATTCTTGCTCCACCATAAAAGGCACTGGAATTATGTCTTCCTATACATGTGACATGCCGAGAAGTGTCTCATTCAATCCAATGCATTCGATGGTAATGAGGATAAAACTGAGCAGGAGGAAAAAAAAATCCAAAACCCAGAGAAGTAGAATTCTCAAAGTCAACGACTGCATCTAAAAACGTCTCTCTAAAGAGTCTTCCGTCTCCTCCAGAGGGGAACATCAGGTGGTTCATGAGATTCACCACACAGGAAATGTGAAGTCCTCCAATTAACTGTAGCACAGTTTTATAGTACAATTGAAAAGTTAGTGAAATGTCTTCAGAAAGCACTGGCAGTGCTAGAATTATCCAAGTAAATCCAAAGCAGAAGAAAGAAGCACCTTTCATACCCTCCACTGGGAGACCAAGGAGGTAACTGGACTTGGAGGTACTTGGCAGATACAGACACAGGTGGGTGGGAATCCACTGCAAAAAAGCCAAGCCACCCGAGTCTCCCTGCGAGTTCTAGCTCCTGCCAGTGCCAGGGAATGCGTGAAGGGCAGCAGCAATAAAACAGTGCTACAAAATGCTTCTCTCATTAGGGCATGGCTCAAGGTGGCCCTTTGTGTGGGGCTTAGCTCTGAAAGCCTCTGAGCAAACGCACCAATGAGTTCCTCATTGCGGTTCAGTCTCTCCAGTTGTTGTGAGGACAAAAAAAAAGGAGAAAAAAAAAAAAAGACACAGCCAGTATCCAAAGTTCATGACCTGTTCCTCTTGGTTTTATCCTATGTGTGCTCTAGCTCCCCTCCTTGCAGACGTCACAACTTGCGCTGCTGTGCATTGGACCCTTTGCCGTGAAGCTGAGAAGCATCTGAAAGAAAATAAAACCAAGTGGGAAGGGGGTTCAGCATCAGCTTCACGGAGCTGTGTGCAGCTGGGGCAGCCAGACCACTCCACACAGAGACCTACTTTTCCCTTCCAGCACCAAGGAATCGGGGGTAAGAGGATGTGCTTGAAGACATTTCACAACTGGGAGCAGCCTGGCCTCTGCACCTGAGTAAGGGTCGCAGGAAGCACTGAGGGTCTCCTGTGGCCCCCCAGCAAAAGCACCATGGCATAGATTCAGATTGCTCGTTGACTAGCTAGCCTATGCCTCTCTCTAAGAGCCACCCTACCACGTCTCCCCATCTAGGAAACTAGAAATACACGGTACTGGCTGCCTTGCATCTAAAGGTGGTTTGAAATAACACCGTTAGTACACCTTTGCCATTGTAATGAAGGCTTTAGGTGCCCACTGCCAGCAACAGGAATCACAGGAATCTAACCACTGAAGTAACAGAAAGGAACAGACATGGAGGGAAAAGAGAAAATGCACTGAAGAGAGAAAAAGGAAGGAAGTTTAAGGAAGCAGAAGTTTTCCAGGAGCAATTAGAACTACCATCAGACTATGATGAACAAATGCGTGTACTGAGATGTGCAGTTAAGCAGCAGTGGCACTGAGCAGCGTAGCAAGAGCTTCTTCTCCAGGACAAGGACAGTTCATTCCATGCAAGAGCTCAGTCCCAGCGTGTCACATTTCTAAAGCGAGCAGTCAGAACCATCGCCACAGCACCAGCACACAGGCACCTCCACCAGCAAATGCAGCAGTGACAACACACAAGCAAGCACTGGATGCTCCTTGCTCAAATGCTTTTTGATGAATGCTGGTATAAGCACGTTCGTTTAAGACATCAACATTTCCTTGCATTGGTAGCAACCTCCCAATACACCAGAGTCCTCGCAGCTTTCAGACAGAGCACTGCAGCTGTGGCCATCTGCTTATACAGCCAACCACAGTTTACTCCACAAAACAAATCAATACATTTTAAGATTATGGTGGTCACTTAAATATCCACTGTGTTCTTCTACAAAACACCACAGTTGGTAACATTCCCAGAGATGATAGCACTAGGCTCAATCTCCAATCTTTATGTGAAAACACCAAGTGAGAAAGCGGGTCCCTGCTGAAGCTGTCACAATGGTCAGTTTTTCTTCACTTATTCCTAGTCACCTTTTGTCTACTCACAGCTCCTAGCACTATGTCCCGCTTAAGAGCGGCAGTCCACCAAAAAATTATTTTGTTATAAGCCCTATAAGCAACAGTGAAGTAACCACTCTGAATTCCCTCAAATAATGGGAGAGAGAACTCCTTCTCAGTGACACAGAATACATTTCACATCCCATGTTCAAACCGAAATCAATCATCTCACGCTCCAGTAACTGTGAATTTACAAACAGGAAGGAAGAGTTTGTCACACCAGTGATTGCTGCTCGCACCTTCTTCTTCTGCTCCACCATATCAGAGTAGCGTAACAACCTGCCTCAGACAGACTTCAGCAAAAGAAGCAAAGACAACAAATTCTTTGTATTTTCACCAGTGCACAGCACTCACTCCTTTCTTCATCAAACAAGCGCTGCGCTCCGCAGTCAAGGGCATTTTACCCCATGACTACTATGGGAGGCCACATGAACTCCAGCAGGTTATCCACACATCTAATGGCCTCAGTGCCACAATACCAGGCTAGCACATCCACTCCTAAATCAGGCTCATATTGCCCAGTAAGATAATCACAACAGGAGCAGGTACTAAGACAGTGGCACTGAACYGCACTGAAGTGCTAAAGAACACTTGATCGAGAAAGCAGAAATAGCAATTACCAATGGGATAAGCAACTCCCTGAAGCAGGTAAGCCTGATCTGCTGGCCCTGCATTTCCATTTTCTGAAAGCTGCATGGATCCCCCTTACTTCTCTCCTTCCTCCACAGTGCTACCGTATTTACACACGCTCACAGCCCACCAGGCAGGACTCCATTTACAAGCAGAGAAGGTGTTCTTCGGAAATCCCTTGTTTCATGCATTGCTTCTGCAGGCATCAAACTGGGGAAGGAACAGGCTTAACTGCAAAATCATCACGTTGTCAACACCAAGTAAAGCAGTCTCCATTTACACTACAAACTTGTCACGAAGGAGATGCAGGCAATTAGCTCAGTGCACAGATGCAAGACATTCTGGTCTGACACATTTTATATAGGTCACCAGAAACAAAACTCCACAGAGCCAGAATATTCATCCCTGAGCAGTCCTGGCAGACTGTGCATAAACATGCACAGCTTTAATCCCGGCAGGATAATTCTTCACCACGACGCAAGCAGCAAGGCTGAGTACCTCCAGGAACCAACACCTGCTATAAGCACCGAGGGCTCATCATTCCAGAAACACACAAGTTTGCCCTGGCTAACTAAACAGTAAAGGACACAGAGGGCTATGCCTCGCTTTGTATCTCGGGGAGGCCGCAGGTTTTAGCGACGACTGCACCAGTCGGACAACGTGGACAACCACTTTGCTTTCACCCCTAGAGGAAGTATCTGCTGAGATACAGGATGACTCACGACGCAGAAGACAAACACGACTGTCTGACAAGTTACCTGGCAAACTTTGCGGTAAATGAGTGGACAGGGCAGAATGTGGGAGTGGCGCTGCATGGTGGGGGCTGGAGTGCAAGCCAGCTAGAAGACCTAGAGAGAAAAACAAAGAAAGGAGAGGGGAAAAAAAGAACAAATACACATCGAAGACAGAAATGAGCAGAAGAGCTGCAGCAGTTAGCCTATAGCTCAGCTTCCAGCTATTGGGACTTCTGGGCTAGCTATAGGGATGTGCTCAAGGTTCTCCAGATGCAACTGCTGGAGATATAAGTGCATGAACTACAGCACGAAGCAACAGCAAGAGAGATGGGTTGGTGTGCAATGGGTTAACACAGCAGAGCATTGGCGTTCTTGTTATTTGACAGCACAGGCACAAGTAACACACATGCATGACCAGGAAGGATACTCACTGTGGCCAAGGCCGTGGTGGAAAGTTCCTGGAGCAGGTCCCGTAACTATTGCATCCTTTGATACTCCTGCTTTTGGGGAGGAGTCTGAACTGAAGGAGATGACATGAAGAGGGAAGGAATGAATAGGAGAGATAATACCTAACGGGGTGGAGCTCAGGGCAGCTGGCAGCTTTGGATTGCTGGACTTGTAGGATGGAGCCAGTACACTTAAGGAGGAAGAACTCGTTAGCAGCACAGCTCCACTAGTTCCTTTCTGAAAAGCAACAGAAAAGGTCAGTCAGGAGTAGGAAAACCAAGGCATAGCATCATTCATACTTAAAGAAGAACTGCAAAACATGGAGCACTCAAGCATTCCTCCTTGCAAGAAGTGCCCTCCCAGCGCCCAAGAGCTGCCAACTCCTGTGGCCATCTAGAGGTGCCCAGGACACTGCCAATCCAGCTGCTGGATGCTATGCTCTTCTAAATGTGACCGTACTGGATTTCACTCTGTTGTTCCCTTACTCTGGAACTGTGCCTCCATTAGGCAGAGGAAAAGCTTACACACTGCCTGTGAGTTCCAGGGAGGATGCTTCCTACTCACTTCTAGCAGCATATCACTGCTGACAACTCAAGGCACCAAGGTGTGGTGTACCCTGGCACCCAAGAATGTTATTTGAGATCTCTCCCATGGAGAGAGATACCACTGGGGAGTGCTTTTCAGCTCTCTATCTCAGTAACAGACAAGGTACACAGGCTGAGCAGTACATGGTTTTCAGGCCCATTTAAATATACTCATTTAATTGCCCGGCTCTTTCCACGTGCCACAGAAAAGGCAGGTACGAGCAGCCAATAACAAATTAATACAACAGCATTAGGAATGATTACTTTTTTGCTATAGATGAAAATTAAGGTCGTTATACCATTAAATGCAATGGCTGAATAATACAAGTCTGTATAGGTAACCCAGGAGTCCTTCATGAGACATTATTGAACAGTATTTTGCTTAGTTGTTACTTCAAGCTGAAAATGAAAGCTTGAATTCTAGAGTGCAAGCCCGTGGCAAAGGCCAGGACTTCCTAACCTAAGCAACCAAGATCCAGACAGTCATTCAAGAATTTCAGGAAATTCTTTTGAAGTCATCACTTTATGGCAGGTCTGAACAAATTAGGAGATGGCCTGACACAGTGCCATGTGTTCTCCTGGCTTTAGGCTAGGCCAGCACACCCCTGCTTACCGGCACAGAGGTAGAAGATGCGGTGCTGCTAACAACAGCTGGCTTTAGGGAGGAGGTCAGCAATTTGGCCACTCCTTGAGTGCCCCCGCTAGAATCTCCGTTTGAACCTCCAGGAGGTGCCACCAGAGTCAGCTTCTGCGAAACGGGCGTCTTCTTCACCGAGGAGCTTGAGGACGGGCGGCTGGATGCCTGGCCCGAGGAAGGGGTCTGCACACTGGGCAGCAAGCTCCCAGAGGAGCAGCCCTGGTTTGCAGAAGCTCCGGATGAGGAGCTGCTGGAAGAAGACCCATGCTTGGAGAGGGAACCAGAAACGAAGGGCGATTTGTAAGATTGTCCTGAAGAGCTAGAGCCACTTGAGTGCTTTCCTGTGTAGCTGAGAGATGATGAGGACGAGCCTGGGCTCTTGTGGGAGCTGCCGGAGTTTTGGGTGCTGCCTGGTGACGCAGAGGAATGGAAGCTCTGAGCTTTGGTTGATGACTTGACCTGCTGGAGGAGGGAGCGTTGGGGCAGTGGGGAGGAGGACTTGGGATTCTGCAGTTTGACAAACGGAGCTGGGGAGGTGAAAGTTTTCTGTAGCTGGCTGCCTGAGTGAAAGACCTTCACCTGAGAACCTGGCACTGGGGTGGAGGTCTGAGGCCCGTGGCTTGGCCGGACCAGGCTGTGGTGTTTCTGTTTAGCCTGGTGTGCATCAGGAAGGATTTTGCTGGGGGAGGCTTGGCAGGAGAGCTCTTTGTAATTAGAGTTCTCTGTCTTTTTGTCTTGAGAAGATTGGCCCAATGCCAGGGCCTGCTCAGCCAGGAAATTTAGAGGAGACTGAAGGGAACTAGAGGATGATGTAGGGGAAGGGTTGGACTTTGGAAATGTCCTCTTCTCCTCTGAGGATGCAAGAGTTGGGATCTTCTCTGGTGGAGCTTTTGGAGCTCCAGGCAGAGTAAAGTCAGGGCTCCCTCCCGCTCTGCTGTTCAGCACAGCCAGTTCCTTAGAGACTGCTTCAAGGGAGGAAGTGGGATTATGAATTAAGTCCTCATCCAAGGAGTCATCCATGAAGGTAGCAGGAGTGCCAGTGCTGCTGGCTGCTTGGGCTGTCCCAAGGGACAAGAGTTCTCTGGTTTGGGCACTGATGCCCAGAGCTCCTCCCTGGGGCTCTGAAGACAGAGCTAAGGTGCTGCTTGAGTGCATTGAAGGAACAGAAACCGACACCTTTTTATCCGGCTTGCAGGAAGATTCCTGAAACAAAACCACAAGAGAAGGCAGAGTGAGAAGAGAAGCAGGGTTTAGTGCTGAAAAGGGAAGGGAAGGTTCCCAATTTGGGGATAAAAAGGCAGAATAGGCATGTTCTGTGCCTGTCGGCCCGCCGCCTCCCTCCCGGCTGCTGCTGCCATCAATTTTAGCTGCTGTTCTAGTTGTTTTTTCAAGCCCAATACTGACTAGAGCTATTTCACAGTACAACTTCCTTGTACCTAATGTGTAGATACAAGGCTTAAATATAGGATTTAAGATGGCAGACACTTGACTCTTGGTGTACGTCAACCATGAGAACCAGAAAACAAAGAACTCACCTTCACTTTCACCTTAGTAGGAGCTATAACTTTCTTCTTCACCCTGTTTTGAGGGAGACAAAAGAAACATGGCTCACTGAATGCCCGCAGGGAAGCATCCAATTAGGGAGCACACTTGGGCCCTGTTAATGATGATCCACTGAGTCTTTTGCAAAGAACCAAGGGAACAGAGGCAGCATCTCAGGTTGCTAGGATTTGAAACCGTATGACATYTGGTTGCTGCTCTAGGAAGCCCCAACTCCCACACAGGGGAATGAATTAGGGAGCGGAGCAGAGTCTTGAAATGGTAGCAGAGCAGTGGAAGCACTCAACAGACACGTCCTGCACCGGCTGCAGGGCTAGGAGCTACTGCAGGAACCCACTGCTGACCTAACTATAGCAATACCCAGAGAGAAACTGATAGAGACTGCTTTGGAGAAAAGTTACACATTTCTTTTAGGATCCCAGAAGAAGTCAAGGATGCAAAAGCATCTGCCAAATTCACGGAAAATAGATCATTTGGTCTGGTCAGATGCAATCTCTGGTACAAGACAGCCCTGAACTGCCAGAACGGTTCGGCTGAGGGAAGGATGACTCTACACTCTATTTCATACTCTTTCTCACACTTCCCCTCGCTCATCCAGTGCCAAGAACAGGACCATCTGTCAAACAGACATCAGCCTAAGTCCATATCATCATCTATTATAGACTGCCAGCAAGATCCATGAGACCCTTTGGCATTAAAGCACCTGCCCAGCTGGATTCCGATGGCTCTCTTGGTTTGCCACCCACAAGCCTGTTTCACCCATCTTCACTAGCTTGAGCTCATTGTACCCTCCTTTAACCAGGCAACAAGAAAGAGGGAATCCAGAATCCAGTAAGGACCGACTGAACAGGTAGCAATAATCACAGTGCTGGCATCACACTCCATTTTACCTTGATCTGCCTCCCAGGGACTAGCACAGAGGCCTGACTCCAGTCTGTTGAACAAGGCCAGGAGGCAACCTGGAAAAGTTCTTATCTTTGAGCTTACTGTAAGGCTAAAGCACCTCAGGAAGGCTGTCGTTGGGAGATGTCACACACAAACAACTGCTCTCCCTAGACCTCCCCAAATGAAGCAGCGCCAAACTATCTGATGGGAGCCAAGCAAGCTCAGGTGCTTCTGTATGATCCACCCAGGCCCCAGGGAACGGAGTTCACCAGTTATCACTCCAAAGCAATGCTGCGCGATACTCACAGGACTGATGTGAGGTGTCCATGTACACGCCTGCTCTCCTTAAACAGTGTCCTAAGAAGGGAAGAGAGCAATGAGAAGTGATATCCAGCAAGACCCAGTAGAGCAGCTGGGATCACTGGAGACAGAGCTGCACAGTACAGCAGGGGACTTAGTGAAATTAAAACCACAGAGAGCAAACAAATATTCATCCCTTTTCCAGGAAAATCCTGCTGAATTCCCCCACATAATTCCCTCTCTGGGGAGCTATGCTTGTAGGCGCTGGAAAGGCCATTAAGGCAGTTGTTGGATAATAACTAAGGAAAAAGCTCTGTCAGCTTAAAAAGCTGACAGCCAACTGGAGAGGCAGTACAATTGTTCAAGCTGCGTGTTACTGCTGCCACAGATCATCCAAGAGCTGGCCGATCATACAAGAGCTCTTCACCAACTTTGTGAGAGAAAGGTTACCTTCCCTCGCCTCAATACAGCAATATGGATGAGAAGCCTTCGCGCATTGCATGTCTCTGTTGCCTTTGCATCCCCAGCAAACAGCTGAGGTGACTTCTTAAATCACCACAACCATTTCTGTAACAATTGACTAACCACAACGAATAAATAAAGCTTCATCCAAAACCCTTTACTACCGAGGCGAAGTAAACCAGAATCTCACACAAACACTATTTCACCTGGAACAGCTGCCACTCAGCTGCCTTCTTAGATGTCAAGGTGAGAAGCTTATAAATACACCTTCAGTACTGGCACAGGGAATATATGCTTCCCGTCTGCTATTAACAGCCTGACAAAGACTTTTGTCATCCTTTTTCTTTTAAAAAGGATGCTTATTTTAACCTTATATTCTATTAATCGCCTTTTAGCGCTACCTGAGAATACAGAATCATGGCAGGGCCTCTCTGAACTCATACACAAAGTTGCTACTCTGTCCATCTTCAAGTTCCTCTTAAAGATGAACTTCTGTGATCATGATGACAGTGAATCAAGCTGACTTGACCACAAAATTGTTTACAATTCTCCTAGTGTTGCCAATCCCTCCCCTTCCCTTCTGTGTGGCTGTCAGTCTACCCTCTGTCTTTAAACCACAAAGTCATAGAGTCATAGAATATCTCAAGTTGGAAGGGACCCATAAGGATCATCAAGTCCAACTCCATCAAGTCCCTGCAGGAGAAACCATCGTCCTTGAGCCATTGGAAAGCAACCAGGAAAACCACTTTTATTCAGTCATTCTGTAGTTAACTTCACTGGAAGGCCCTCCTACACTGAGTCTTAGGTGAAAATCTGTATGCCTAAGAACAGTTTCACCTACAAACTAGGGGGAAAAGATTTTAAATCCTTTTATTCAAAGAAAAGAGTTTTTAAAACTTGGCAAGCTAAGACCCTCAAGCTGGTAATACCTTCATTAACTAAGTAGGAATCTGCACTCTCATCTTAATGCTATCATTCAGCTCCCGTACACTAAAACAACACACTACAACCATGCACATTACAGTACTTCATGTGCACATGCAACTGCAATAAATGGCCATGGACTTTTCCAAATGGATCTGTAATGTGCTACTCATACTTACTGCTCTTAAGAACTGGTACCTACTTCTTCCTTTATCCCCCATGAAACCCAAACAGCAAGTTCAGCAGAGAGAAGACAGCACTGCCCAGCTCTTTAAATGCAAAGAGATAGAGATTCCAGCAGTARGACTGTACAGCTGTCCTTTCCTTAAAACTATTGAGCAAAACAAAGCCAGAAGCTGATGACAGTCCCAGCAGAATGACTCTCTGCAATTTGTATGGCTCTCTGCAATTGCCAGCCCAATGGCACGGATGATGGAGGGCGTGAAAGAGCAGGAAACAGCAGTGAAGACACCAGATAGGGTAAAGAAAACCACACCAAATTCCTACTTACTCTGCTCTCTGATGTGTCTAGCRCAAGTCCGAAGCCCCTAAAACTTTCTGCTTTGCTTTCTTTTGGGAATACTCTAGGGTCTAGGGAAGACTTCCCAAAGTGTCTGAAAAACGTATCCTTCATGAGACAGATTACAAAGTGATCCTTTGTCATACAGACTGAAGAAACCACAGGCCAGTCAGCCTCGCCTCAGCCCTGGTTCTACCTTGTAACTTGCCACTGCCAGAGGCATCCATCAGAGGTCAATACGGGGGCCAAGACTACTCAACATTGTCATTTACAACCTGGACGACAGCACGGACTGCACTCGCAATGAGTTTGAGGGTGATATGAAAATGGAGGGAGGGAGGAGAATATGTTGGAGGGCAGGGCTGCCATTCACAGGGACCTGGACAGGCTGGAGAAAGGAGCCAACACAAACCTTGTGAAGTTCAACAAAGACAAACGCAAAGTCCTGCAGCTGGGATGGAATAACCTCACGCAGCAACACAGGCTGGGGCCAACTGGCTATGTAGCAGCCTTGCAGAAAAGGACCTGGGGGTCCTGGTGGACAAGTTGAACATGAGCCACTGCTGCAAGGGTGGACTGCTGAGAGCTAACTATATACTGGCAGGTATTAGCAAGAGCACAGCAGTTCAAGTGCTTATTCCCCTCTGTTTAGCACTTGTGAGGTCACATCTGGATACAGCATCCAGCTTCAGGGCCCCCACAATAGAAGAGAGATGTCGACAAACTGGAGACAGTCCAGAGCCACTAAGATGGCTGAGGAACAGGGACACGTGACATACAAGGAGAGGTGGAGGGAACTGGGTTTGCTTAGCCTGGAAAATGAGAAGACCAAGGAGGGATCTAATAGCAGTCTTCCACTACTAAAGAGTGGGTGGGGCGGGGAGCCGTGAAGAAGATGGAGCCAGACCTTTCTCAAAGGTGCACAGTAAAAAGCAAAAAGAGGGAATATTCAGTTCAGTGCAGCAAGGGGAATTCTGATTGGAAATACGGAGAAAAGATTTCATGAAGAGTGATTAAGTACCGGAACAGGGGCCCAGAGATGCTGTGGTAATCTCCATCCTTGGAGATTTCCAAAACTCCATAGGACAAGGCCCTGAGCACTCTGATCTAACTTTGAAGCTAGCCATTCTTTGAGCAGGGGTAGGACTAACGACCTTCCGAGGTCCCTTATGACAAGGAATCCCTGCAGTACAACTCGATTCTTGCTCACCTGGCCTGCATCCAGCCTTTTGGCCAAAGGGGCTTCACCTCTCCATCTAGGAAGGTCTTCACATAATCCTCTAGAGACTGAGCCTTATTCTTGTCAAGGTCATAACCATCCAACTTAATCTTCACCAAGTGGCAAAGCAGCTCCCTGAAGAACAGGAAGATGTCAAATACAGTTACGCAGATTAACTTTCCCCAGTTGGAGGTCATTCTGTTCATCTGGGGCTGGACAAATACGCAAGACACGCCTGGCTCTGCATAACACCTTGCTAATAAAACCGACCCTGCGCTGCCTCCGCAAGAAAGAGGAAGGGAAAGGCACGTTCCTCGCTCTGTGTGTGCACGCACATYGATGCGCCAGGGGAGAAAAGCCTTCTTACCCCTTCCCATTTTAACATCCCGAAACGGCAGAGGTAGTAAACCAGTGCCAGAATTACAGGCGTCATCAACCGCAGAACTGAACCTCTCTGCAGACCTTTGGGCTGCAAACGAGAAGGCAGGAAGTGAAGCTTGCTTTGTTCTAAATGAATCAGCCATCCTCGGAGCAGCACCCCAATTTGTTACAGAATAAGATGAAGAAGACAGCRTGACTGATTCTCATTTTATCCTTTGTCACTCTCCCCCTCGCCCAGCACTCTGTTCTTTGTCAGACCCCTGGGTGCCAGGGGCAGCAATCCCCATTAGCTTTAACTGCTTTCGCAACCACAAATCTGGTCTTGTTAAGAGTCTAGTCTGTAGGATCTCAGCAATTCAGCCGAGTTCCTTCTTTTCCCAAAGATCTGTCCCTCTCTTTTGGCCTCTGCACAGAGGCTTCTTAGCACTTCTCTCAGAGTTGGCCTGTGCCTGAAATCAGCTGAGTTTTGCAATATATATAAGGGTGAGATTTAATAAATGCAATAGTGGCTTCCATAAACAGCACAGTCTGCCACAAACCTCCAAGCTGACTGTTACTACAGAYGATCAGTGCTGCTCTGAAAACAAGATACAAATACTGAAATGCTTCACTTCCAGCTGCAYAGAATAAGACAAGTCAGAGGTTCACTTAATTTCTAAATTATGCAAACCTGATTTCATCATTCCATTGAAATTTCTTTCGCGGTCCCATGACACGCTTCCCTCCCTTTTCTTCATCCTCCTCATCATCAGAACAAACTCGATCTCGCTGCTCTTTGTCCTTTTCCTCTTCCAGCATCCTAAAATGGAGACAGCGATAATGCAGAAGTCATTGTCCTGGAGATTCAAGGACAGGATTAAGTATCTCTGAACAACACTGTTCAGAGGTCTCAGTAGTCAATGATAACACAGGCATGGGAAGAGGCCTAAATTTGGGTGCAAGCTGAGCTAAGTGCTCAAGGTTAAGAAATCTCCCAGTATTGCATAATAGAGACCACAGGACTAATCCAGCCTGACTGTTCTCAGACTGCCATGTTCCTAAAGACACTTCAGCCAAGTTCTGGTCCCATCAATGCTGCTGTAGTTGGCATTGACATAGATAACAGAAAGAACACTCACAGCTTAATTAGGCCAATTAATGCCCATCAGCAATTTTTGACTACAGAACAAAAATAGGTGGTAAACTTCATGAGAGCAGCCTACAGGTCACAGGGAGCCTGCTGAGAAGAGCTACAGATGCATAACGAGCAAACGAGGAGCTTACTTGGCAAACTTGGCCTGCGTGTGGGCTTGGCATTCCTCCTGGTACTTGGCCATCTGCTCTGGCATGGCCCTTCCAATGGCTTCCTTTAGCTTCTGTAGAGGTTCCTTCAATCGGCCACCCTAGAGCACAGCACAGAACAGACTGAAGTTCCACATGGCCTGTTCCAGACGAGACACCCAAATCGGGCAGCTCAGGACCTTGCCAGTTCTGAATCCACCCCACCAGATGTGGTGCCTGAACCATGCTCAGTGGAGGACACCACCACGTTAGGTAGACAGCAACTGTGCTCTGGAGATCAGGGGTAACATGCACAGAGACAGGGCTGTGCGGCCAGATTCACTCACCTGCTCGTAGAGATAAAGCTTACGGGCACGCTTGACCAGAGTGTCCTTACTGCACGGGAAGAAAGCAGCCAGGTGGGCGTACACCCCTGACCGGATCTGGCTGTTCAGCTCCCGGGTCTGCAGCTCTATGCTGAAGAACAAGACAAACACAACGTTGACCAGGGATCTGGCAGGGGTTCTCTAAGCAACATAAGTACAACTCTGATGCAACCTGGGGAGCTGGAGGCAGGCAGAGAGGGACAAAGTACAAGCCAAACGACATGACAGCTCTGTAGATTTTAGAATCAACAGACTCAAGTCCTTTATTCCAAGCTATGCCTTTTAATCTAGTTTCAGAGTATCTGGAAAAGGAACAAAAGCATGTCAGCACTCTCATTTATTCTGCATTTCTTCCTGGCAGCTGAAGTGCAGGAGTGTCAGGCAATGAAATGAGACATACACGCTGCTTATGTCAGATACTATGGCGGTCTAACACAGGATAATATAGAATCAAACTTTATCCCTTGGGCTTGAACTTACTTCCCAGTGAGTAGAATCGAGAGGTCAGTGTGTGCCAAACCCATCTATACAGTTATGTATAACTTAAGAGACTAGCTTTTTAAGCCACCTCTCAGTGTCAATAAAAAGTGTAAAAACTCCTAACTGATTCTATGGCAAAGTCATACAAATCTATTTAAATCCCTTCTGAGTGTGGTTAAAGTTATCAGTTTGAAAACAGATTAGGACTGTTCGTGCAGCCAGCACTGGAATGCTAAAAGGTGGTAATCACCAGTTGAAACGAGAGGGAAACAGACTCCCAAACTTCCCTTCGGCAATTCCCTTCAAGTGCTTTGATAAACCTTAATGAAATTAAAGCCTCTGTGTAAGTATTACACTGCGATGATCACAAAGCTGTGTGCATTCATCAGCCTTCTCCAGGCACTTGAAGAAGAATGAAGCCATTATCAACAGCTGCATGAAGCAACACTGGCATTCTATAATTGGGGAACTCAAAAACACAGAGCAGTAATGGAGTTCCTCCAGTTTGCAAAGAAAACCAGTTGAACAGAGCAGCCTTATCCCAGTTATAAAATATTCCATGTAGCATACAACTTAAATAGCAAAGAACATGCCTGACATCTCCGACAGGGAGAGATTTACCGTTCTTGTGTCAAGCTACAGTCACAGATCAAGTGACCACATTTAAGTACACAGGTATCATGCATCATCCTGAGAACAGGAGGCCTGGATACATCCCTTCCAATCTTCTCCTACCTCAGTTATACATCATATTTCAACTGAAAGCCGTTTCTAGGAGACTTTCATGTTATCCTAGGTATGTTCTGCATGGAGGACCTGTATAAGGACACCCCCACAACTCCTGCTAAACCTGCTCCTGAATTTACCAAAAATGCTCTGCCTAATATTCTCCTTTCCCACTCTTCTCTCCTGGCGGCACTTACTCCAGTATGATGTTGTTGATATCCTGAGTGAAGAATCTCTGTTTGCCTTCTCCCTCTGCAGCTCTGGCAGCCTGGAAATTAGCAAATAACACAAATCATCATCAGTTCACAGATACAGACAGGCACAAGCAATCAAGTGTTTTTTAAACCACTTCAGAAATACTGTAAAACAAGGCACAGTTTTATTCCACCAAACTCTGCACCAGCTACCTGCTGTAGATGGGCTAAAAGCTGCGACAATCAACCGACGGAAGAGAGATTGTGTCCTCTCCTCTTACGCCTCCTCTCTCCAAGTCCAACCCTGCCATCTGAACTGGTAAGACCATGTCCTGCCCACAGACCTTCCCATTCTGGATTCTCCTGTGCAGTTACACTGGAGTCGAGTGCATTGGGGTTACTACACTAGAGTGAAGATTCCTCCATTTAAAGGGGCAAAGGAGATGGCTTGGTGGCCACTGGCTTCCTTGGCATACTTCCCATGGCGAGAAGGGACAGTTCTAGGGCATGGTTTTAACTTCACACTAGAGCCATTAGATTAAGTAATATGAGCATAGAGCTTGTCCCTGGAACAGGGAAGATCATCCTAGTCATGTTTAATGAGGGTCAGGGATATTTAACATCAGGCTTTCTAGACCAATCTGGACACTAAGCCAAGAAACCAACAGAAAGAGTAGCACATACCACACAGGGGTTATGTTGTTTCAAATCAACACCATGGAACCTAAAAACAAAATCCTGTTCAGGAAGCTTCCTGAGCTATGACTGCAGCACAGACAGCACTGTCCAAAAATCACACCCATAAAAAAATATGTCCAGCRGGAAAATAATTCCAAGAGATGAATGAGATAGTAGAAAATTGCCAAGAGCTTTCAGTCTCTTCTGAGTGGGGATGTAAACAAAGCTGGGATTCACCACAAGGCACCACATCAAGTTAGTGATTCCTGGCATGGGAAAGGAGACCAGGAGAGAAGGGCATGATTTTGAAATCCCCTGATTTAACACTTCAAGGTTGAAGCTGGTAAGCGATTAATTTATGCCCAGAAGGTGTACATTCCTCTCTGTCAGCAGCAGGTCATAGACAGCTGGTGGTAGCAAAGGAGAAGGCTCAATGCTAAAGAGAATTCTCAATAGGAAAATTCTTTTAGGAAGAAGAGTTAAAGTCAAATCAGTTCAAGTAGCAGAGGAAATGCCTGGAGGCTCCATTTAACCCAGGAGATGCTCCCACCTGCTGGGATGGAAGAGATCTGGCTCTCAGAGGTATGCCACCTCATTCCCACCTGCACCAGAGTACATGTCCCAAAATCCTAACTGACCCAGAGGCTTCAATTTGTTAAATCTTGTATTTCTCCTCCTTGGTTTCTTTTCTTAACRTACACAGTCCAGCAACAAGAGAGACAGCAGCAGGGAAATCTAACCAGGAAAACCTGTGGGTAGTCTGCTATTACACTATCTTGCAGCAACATAACGATTAACTCGGTATCATGGGAGCCTCCGTAATATTCTCCTTTAACTCAGATATAGTTCAGAAACAGCTGTTTCAGTGTTTCCTGTTAACAGCCTGAATAGCAAATACAAACAACCATGAAGAGCCAATTCTTTTTATCAGCTGTGGCAATACTTTCTTCAATTCCTCCTTCTCTTCCATCTGCTCACCACCACTGTACACACTTAAAATTTCTCAGCAGAACACAGTTATCTTTAACAGAAGCTTATCTTTAGTAACAGGAGTTATTAAGTAAGAGCTGCTTAAGTAACAGGTGCTCTAAATTGATGTGCCCCAGAAGGCAGAACACACGCCACCATAGAGGTCTAAGAGCACTGTTTACGACCTAAAAAAAAATCAATGTTTAAAAACAACACTAGTAGCAGGAACAAATCAGCATTCGTTGACTGGCTGGTGGTGACAGCCCCCACACCAGAGAAGGCCCACAGCAAGTCTGAAAGTGCACTTCTTCGACATGCCAGGAGAGGGATCCCTGACCAGCACCCAATGCTTTCTCACTTCTCCAGAACAGCAGTTCCCCAAGTGGGTCACAACATTTTGGAGAAGATGGGCAAGTCCCACAGGAGTCCAGCTGCAGGAGGAGCTACTGGTGAAAAGACGCGGGATCACCCTTCTAGTATATTCCATTCCCTAAACAGTACCCCAACCCTGAGATGTTAAAGATGGGGAAAGAACCCAAATTGCCAGTGATGTGGCTCCAATGCGGGAGATGCCAAATTGTACCCATGCTTCAGTGAAGGCATCTGCCTGCGTACGACACAGGAAAGGGTTCTAACAAATCCTCAAGCCCCATCTACAGKGCTTTTCATGCCTTCTCACACTGTAGAACAGGTAATGCTTTCCAGCTGCACCCACTTATTTTACATACAGAACACTGCACGCCACTTCACAGACGCTGTCCTGACCATCACAGCACATTAAAACTATTACGGTGGAATTTGTCCTTCAGCCTCGTTAATTCACATTTTAAGTTCATTCATGTTAAATTGACTTTGGAAATTACCTCTTGCATCAGGTTCATACTTTGCCAAGAGAGGTAAAGAAACCATACTCTTCATAAGAAGGCCAAGGACTTCGACACTACCTGACATCCGGGCGTTCAAGAAAGTGACTTGGCCATAACAGAAAACTGGCTGACACAAAGGTGTGACCCGACGTGGCGCTGCAAAACTCCCCCACTGGCGTGTGCTCTGTCTCTGGGTGAAGCTACACAAACCCAGCAGAGCTGTCGCCTCTCCAGTAACCACACAATCCTACTGCTCCGCAACAAACTGCCATACCTGAGCCAGTTCTTTGATGCGTTTCTCCAAAGGGGCTGGCAGGCCTTCTGGGAGGGATGGCGGTTGCTTGAAATCCTGTTCCAAGGCCATCCCAATAGGATCGCTCYCATCCTCCACATCAGGAAAGGGACTGCCTTCTGGGGATTCACTGAGGAGCCGCTCCAGGTCTAGGTCAGTTAACGAGTCCATAGCCGTCGCTGCCTGAAGCAGGTCGTTATCACTGGCATGGCCAAAGAGCGAGAGCAAAGGGTCAGGCATCGCCTCCGCCTCCCTTGGGGCTGGAGGTTCTGCCGGTGAAGGAGTCGCCACTTTCTGCTCTTCATCTTTTTTCTTCTGAGCATCCTTCTCCTTCTGAAACTTCTTCAGCATCTCCTTGACACTAAGAGCACCAGAGTATTTTTTCTTCTTCTTCTCCTTACTTGCATTTAACGCCGTAAAGCTGTAAACAAAGTATGGAGGAGGAAAGGGAACTGAAATGAATACAAGATTAAGGGGAAGAGAGGAGGATACCTTCACCCCAGTTTACTTCAGCCATATGCATCAATTCCCTGGAAAGTCTTAGCCCCTTAACCACTTACACCAGGAAAACTATTCTATTGCCTCTTAAGGTCTTAAGGTCCTGCTGCTTGTTCAGCCTGGAGAAGGGAAGGCTGTCCTTCCTCAAGCAGAGGGGTGAAGGAGCTTAAACCGTCTCCACCGAACTATGCTCTTATTTAGTGACGTGCACTATTCCAGCAAGGAAGATTTGGAAATGCACAAACAGCTAGTGCAGAGGAACTGAAGCAAGAGGCAGGTAGCCTGACAGCAGCTTGACGCTTTTTGCCTATTAAAGCCAGGAGAGCAAAGTCCTTTTCCTTCTCTTCAGGCTCTCCAATATCTGTTCCCACCATCAGTGCCTAAACAGAGCTCCAAGAAACACCAACATTGCAGCTAGCTGTGCYCCTCTTTGCTCGGACAGCTGTGGAGCTGTGCTCCTTCCCTGATCGTCAGCGGCCTTTTTTCTCCCACTTTCAAAGCAAYGGGGGTTTACCTGCTGGTGTTTATGCAGCACGCACTCAAGCCACCCCCCACTGCAACGGGTACTACTGCAGCGTAACAAATGCCACCCGTAACCCTGAAGCAAGGTGTCGAGCAGCAAGCGTTCCCTCCCGCTCCTTACCCAGCTTTTGGGAACTTGGACTTTTTGGATTTCTTTTCCTTGTCATAAGAATCATCTTTCTTCTTCTTCTTCATTTTTTCACCTCCATCTTTCAACTTCCGCTTCTGGAGAGGGTTAAAACCAAGTCACAATCAAAGCGTCTCCTACCATGCTTCCTGCACCCCCAGAGCCACTTGGAGCCCTCTCCCAAGAATCTGAGAACAGCTCCTTCCCCACTGGACACATTCACCCAACCCCCATACAGGTATCACCACGGTTCTGGCACACACTGCCTTCAACATTTCACACCGCACCCAGCTTTTACACTAGAGACGATCCTACCAATAAAGGGGAAGGGATGCCAAGTGCTCCTGCCCTTTCCCCTTTTAGCCGCCTCGCTTCAGCATTATGAAAACGGGGCTGTCTCCAACAGACACTGCCACCGAAGAGGAGCACACCTCTAACAGAGGAAATAATCAAAAAAGCTGGCTTGCTGACCTTGGGACACTTCTTCTTCTTCTCTTTAACATAGTCATCTTCAGATTCAGACGCTTGCCGAAACTGCAGTGTTCCTGAGTTGATGTAAAACCCTCCATACTTCGTAGTAAGAGAAGCCGGAACAAGCTCATCGTACTGGAAATAACAGAGAACAATCTGTTGGCACTATAAGCTTTGTTACTTTACTCTGTAGCTGAGCTGCTTGGAGAACGGAGTGGGACTCGTGCTCCCCCAAGAACAGACGCATTCTCCTGCCATGCGGCTGCCCCAGGATCTCTCGTTCCCCAGCCCTGGCACACTCCTGGCTTGCACCCAGTTCAGGTTCTCCCCAGGCGCCAGCTCAGCCCCCCCAGGCAGCTGCCTTTCACCACCCTCACTCCTGCCCCACTACTCACTGCTTCAGAATTATCGATGAAGGAGTCAGATTCGTCGTAGCCATACCCCATATCAATCAAGTCCTGAATACGGTCCTTTCTACGTCTCTTGCCACCCTAAACAATACAAGATTGACAGTGTGTTCATCTTTCTTTTCCARTTACCACGGGGATGGCCCTGCTACAGGACACTGAGATGGGCTCCAGTACAGAAAAGAGAATGAGAACTTTTTTGCTCCTAGCAGCAGCAGAACCAAACCAGCGTTAACTCCCATCATACTGTAATCTCAGGATACGGTAAATCCAGTTTTAGGCCTTGCCATATGGAATCAAAAACGGTGCAGCCAAATGAAYTGGAACGCTGACCTGTCAGACAGGCTGACGTTGTGCCAGCAGACTTTATGTTGAATTGGGTGTGCACCCCTTCAACATTTCTGCCAGCGCAGGGATGGATTCTTCTTCCGTAACTGCTATACAGTCGGTACAAACTCAGTACTACATGCATCAAACATACAGGCCGTGCATTAGGGTGACCCATAGGTCAAATTCGTATCCCAAGGCAATACAGCAACTCGCTATCCAGAAGTGCCAGTTGTAAAACATAACGTAGTTTTATTGCCACCTATAGAAGTAAAGTCAGAGGAAGAACAGAAAGGAAACAGGTAAAACAGATCAGCGTCTCTCACGCTACCCAGCGTAGTACTGTCCTCAGGGCAGCAGACTCACCAGAGCACCATACTTAGAGACTTAATAGATTGCATCGTGCCACAGCTACAAGGCCTAGAAATTAATTTTTGCTTAAGAAAATTAAATTATGTAAGTTACATTAAGGTAATGACATTTGCCACTACAAGTGAGAAGGTCACTCACTTTCATCAGACTGTCGTCTGATTTAAGAACGTATCTGAACTATTTTTGTGGACCACAGCCCTGAGACAGGAAAGGAACATAGAAAACAGAACCCTCCAGCCAAGAGAAAGGACTGCAGGAGAACAGGAACATAAGAGCCAATGACCATTACTAAAATACTACTGGTTGAGAGCTGAACAGCATTGCCCATTCTAAGGGATAAGGTAATAGAAAGAAGAAAAACATACATATTTTTCTTCAAACTTCCTAGCAAGAGCCTCCACTTTATGCCTTTCCTTTTCATCATCATTAAAGGGATCAGCAGGGTCTTTCTTCTGTAGAAATAAGAGAGACAAAAACATCAGAATCAATCCTGTCACGCTGCCACCAAAACCCCATGCATTAAACCCATCAC
>JAYKAV010002966.1:0-42747 GCA_035582835.1 Phoebastria nigripes
TCTCTCTCTCTCTCTCTCTCTCTCTCTCAGTAGTTTACTCTTGGAGAGAGACTTCACTGTTCAGCCACAACTAACATCCTAAGAGAGATGTGTGCTGTGTCAAGATGGCTTTGCTGGACTCAACCACAAACATCCAGTGAAGTTGTCAGATACTTTTTTTAACTTGGTCAGGAGACACCATGAATATCAGTCACAGAATAAAGTGGTGTATGCAGGCCAGACAGTTAATGCTTTTTAAAAAATGGAATAGTCTGGAGGTAGGGGTGTTAATCTGGCCCACTCCTACTTTTGTTTAAAAATCAAAGTTTATTTTGCTTTCAGATTAGGAAATTGGTGCACACCCTGGAGGTTCAGACAGAGTCACTACACTATATAAAACATGAGGGAACTCTCAGACTGATTTTGGAAAGTAACAGCCAAATCTGGGCAGACTTCTGTCAGCTTTTGGCAGGATACAGTTGCCTGTTGGTATATGAACTGCCGCAGAACCATGGCTACAGCCTCTGGTTAATGTATAGCTTTAACCTTGAGTACAGTTACGTATGCTCTTTAAATACATTATTTCTGACTGTTTTCTTTATCATGCCATTGTAGCATAGGTGTGGCATTCTCTGCCCCTGAAAGTAGCAGCGAGACAGACACGGTTAGGACTGAGGGCACCCACGGGATATGCGAGGAGTGTGGAACTGCACAAGTTCCAAAAAGTAGGGCAAAAACCACCTCTGAGATGTGTGAAGTAGATAATAGACTGTTACTGAGTGCATCAGACTTGGAGGAAACTACCTCAGCGTACTTAAACCCATGTCAAAAAGTTGTGAAAGTCTTGGCTGTCCTGACGGAAGAAGAAGAAAAGCAGGATGTTGCATCAAGCTCTGATGAGCTAGGCAGCAAAGTATTTTGTGAGGCAAACAACACAAGGCCATTGAGAAACAGGGAAATTTCTGAAAATGGAGTGGAAAGCAGAGACCAACAAACCTTTGAGTCATCTTTACCTGAATATGAGGATTGGCTTAACGTTGGTTCTTGTGTAGATTCGCAAAGTACTTCGATCCAGAACACCGTCACATCTGACAAAACCGATAATGAAGATAAAACCTGGGAAGAGAGGACTGGAATTCTGTTTGGCCAAAAAAGCAGAGAGACTCCTGTTGCAATTCAAAAGTCTGAATCTGATTCCTGTAGTAATAACTTCATCATAAAAAAAGATGCATGGTGGAAGCCAGTATCAGATCCGGAATGGTTGAAGATTTTCAAACCCATAAAAGGAGATGAAAGTATATGGCATGGAAAAGATTGCAACTATCTCAAGACTGCACAAGAGACGAAATGTGCCAGCTCAAAAAGGTTATGTGCTTGTTACATTTAAGAAATAGATAGGTATGAGCTGGAGTTATGTAGAAACTTGGGTGTACGAGCTCTCAATAATTTGTATTATCTTGAGTGATGTTTAAAGTAACTGCTGTTTTAAAATTAGTCTACCAACTTGAAAGGTAGTAAATTTAAATAAGTTAAAATAACTCTAAGGTAACATGATTCTATTTTTATGCATTTATTTTTTCGCATCTTTTGTCCCCAAGAGCTGCGTGTGTAGGAGAAGCTGCAATACCACATAACTTGCCAAATAAAATCATTGAGAAAAATGCCGATTTTAAAAATCTTCTGATTTTTTGAAATCCCAGATATTGCTTGTAAATCTGGTGGGTAAAATATGTTCTGACCAGAGTTGGACTTCTGCAGTGATGTTTCTGTAAGGCAAGAAACAAACCTAGATGTTGTGTGATGCTTTAGTGACTGTGTTATTTCTGTTGAGAAATCACACGGTGGCTGGGCAAGAATGTAGGACACAGCTCTCTTCCACAAAGGCTGCTTTCCTCACTCAGGGCAAGAAAATGAGATGGCAAGATTTAAAGGACAGCAATCTGTCCACTCTCCAGTGTGTCTTTGTTCATGGGACTCGATCCCTGTGTTTATGTTGGGGGTGGAGAAAAGGACATGTGGTTGGGGATAAGCAGAATGAGGTTTCTAATGCTGAGAAGTGTCGGAAAAATACTCGGGTGTCTTAGTGGTATTGGAAGGTATCTGAGATATAGATGCTGCTTTGCATTTATAGAAGTGGTTTTATGCCTGCACGAGCAAGGGCATTCAGAGCTGTGACTTTGTGGAATTGTTGTGTTTGTTCCTCTATTTCCTTTCAAAAAATTGACTGACTTACCAGCTCTATTTTAGAAGGATTTCTGAAGTTTTACAGAGATTTCATAGCTGCCTTTTAGACGGAGAAGGAGGAGTAGCTTTTCAGCTGGTAGTTTGACAAGTACAGTAAATGAACAGCTGTTTAAACCTGCTAAGAATTTTAGCCAGGAAGTCTGCCCAACATCCAAACAAATTAATGTTATGGAATGGAAATATCTGACATACGGATGCTTTCATTCTGTGTTGCTTTTAAAACAAAAATATTGTAGAAATTGTTACTGCAGTGAGACAGACCTGTTCAGAAACAAGGTGAACGGGCAGCCATTGAAAAAGAATGCTGTCCCGGCACATTCCCACGCAGCTTAGCTGAGCTTCATGCTGTGTGTGGACTCTCTCTGGTTTCCACTGTCCATAAATCATTAAAAAGACTCCATTCCCCTTACATCTACCCTGACCTTTCTTATCTACTCCCCCAGCAGCACAAATGACACACTGCCATCGCTCCCAAATCTCTTTTGAGGCTGAATCATGAAAACTGCTTTCACTTTTTGTCTTGTCCTTAAGGGGTTTTTAGGGGAGAAGGAACAAATTCAAGCCGGGCAATGCAGATAGGGCAGATATCCTTTGGTAAGGGAGGGCTGCTCTACCCATTTGGGATTTGCTGCTGAGCTGTCAAGTTTTCTTGATGCCCACATTTGGTCCTAGGAGCCCTGCTAATTGGGGATGGATTGATTCAGTGCAAATCCCAGACTGCTTTCCAGCCTCTGCTGACTCTGATTTGCCACTGAATAAATTCTCGCCCCATAAATGGGAGGAAGGCAATAGTATTGCAGTCTTCAGTGTGGGCTTCTTGTTAAGGCATTAATGGCAGAGACCAAACACAACATTCCTTCTGGGACTTGAATCTGGATCCTCCAGTTTTCCACTGCTGGCTTCGTAGTGCTGATGATGTATTTTGTGTGTAGGGAAGGGTGCTGGCACCTCCCTGTCAGCCCAGCAAATATTTTTGACGTGAGTTCTTGAATTCTGGAACAGCCAACAAGAAGGCTATTAACGCAGTCAAATACCTTATCCAACTGCAAGAGTGATTGTGAAATACTGTAGTGCAGGAATCATTTCTGTGTGCTCTGACTTAGTGACTTCACGTATGTTGGACCAACATTTGCTGCCTTTGGATTTTTATCTCAATTCTGGTTTTAAAGACGGAGTGTCAGCAGTTACTTGTTCAGTGTGCTCCTGCTGAGGAGCCATCTCCCTGCCTCAAAATCAAACCTGTTTTCCCCCCTCCTCCCAACCTGCGTATCCTTCAAAACTGGCTGTGCTCATTGCATTTCCTCACATCCCCTGCTTCTAGGCTGTTACAGCTTGTTCCCTCACATCTCTCCAGACCCTTTCCTTGTCAGAAGCTCACAAGCATGAGCTCTTCTCTCTTAAAAGCCTATTGTATCTCAGTGTTTTACAAGAGAAGTGAAATGAGACGCAGCAGACAGTTCTGAGCTGGCATCTCTCACAAGGGCTTTTTCTTAGATTGAATGTCGTTTAAAACTAAACCTTTTTGTAACAGTCTTGCCAGGTATGGAATGTGTTGTATCTAAAGAATATTTAATTAAATGTTGTAAATTTGAAGACAGTATTTTCTTTAAAATATATGTATTTTTTAATTATTTACCCGATCCAGGCAGTGCTAGCACTGTGCTTCTGTTTTGTTCAGAAGTGTGATGAATACAGAAATATTTTATTTGGGGAGATGGTCGCTATTGTATTTACTTTTTAAAAATGGTATGAAGTGGAAATTAGCAGTGGAAAATGAAATTCACTGCATAGCTCGTAACTGCTAGCAGAAACCAGGGCGCGTCTTTGTACAAGCCGCAGACATCACTCAGTGCTGTGTGAAAACACAGCACAGGGGACAGATGATCCCAGGGAAAGAGGGCTTAGTTAGGGTGATCAAGATAGTTTCTAATATGCTACAGCTTTTATTAGTTCTAGTCTTAATTTGTGCTTAATTGGTGCTGGAGCTGAGTTGAGGGATATGATACATTTTGATAAAATTGTGATTTAAGGAATTGAAATGGAGAACTGTTTTTCTCTAGGGTAGGCTGTAATAAAGTTAACTTTTAGTGTGGGAAAGGTGTAAGAGAAACGTTTCAATCATTTGACATGCATATTAAGAGCTAAAGGCCTTTCGTATTAGGACAAACTTGGGATGGCTGTGAGTCAGTGTTCAGACAGTAATAACGTGCAGGGTATGATCTGTTGCTTTAACTGTCGTTTAAATTGCTTTTCGGATATTCCTAAATACACTCAGATATACCCAGTGCTAAATTAATATTTTGTTTTGCTTTAAAACCTAGGGGAAGATGGATGCCAATAGATTGTATGCTTCAACTCCACACTGAGACGGTAGTCAGGCAACTGAGTTTTGGGTTTAATCACAGTTTGCCTGAACAGCGCTTTACTGTTTGCTGCTGTATTTAAAAATAAATAAAATAAAGCCTCTTTGGGAAAGCTCTCCTGTGATCTCTGAAGTGAGATGATGACTTTAAAAGACTGTGAAATTCCCTTGAAAAGTACACCTACAAATATTAATTTGCCTACTGGTTGATTAAAAAAAAAAAAAAAAGGGAGTAGGGTATGAGAGAAGAAAGAGTACCAGAGTGTTGGGAGGAACTAGATATTGCTTTTTGCGTGATCTTTGCAAGGTTAAATAGATACTCAAGCACATGGTAACGTAGCTGTTCTTGAAACTGGTTGAATGTCAAACTGTTATCCTCAGAGGATGAAACGGAACTAATGAAGCTGTTGAACATGGGAACCGCTCTGAGGAACAGAGTAATCTCACATGCTTGATGGTTTTCTTGGCTCAGGGCCCGTAATTATTTATGTTGTCCCATGATTTTCCTTTGAAAGTTTAAAATGGATGGTGATACTGTTTCTGGCAATGTCTTAATTTTTTTAACAGTGAAGAAAATGTGGAACTGAATTCTTTTCACTTGGATTCTCCCTGTTTAACATCCACCCACAAAGGAGACAGGCCTCAAAGATGTGAGAAATTCTCTGATGAAGACTTGCCTCTGGAGATCAATAACCTTTCAGTGACTAAGCCAACAAATAGATGCTGCAGTGCTACCATGGACCAAGTCAGTATTTTATTGCAGAATGTACCTCATTAATTTTAAGGGGAATTGTGACTGATGGTAGGAAAGCAAATGTCTGCCGGCATGGAAGAACTAGGGACTCGAATGATGAGACAGCAGGCTTAAAGCAAAGGTGGTAAAATATTTTTTTCAAAATAATTCCTTGTTGTCTCAATATGTCTTGGACACCATAAGTATAAGTGAGTTAAAAAAAAAAAAAAAGACAAGCTTTTGAAATGAAAGACTTCAGGATAATGGATGCTGGCTAATTGGTAATTCCAGTAAAGCACAATATCTGAGTACACTTGGACACAGTTATTAGAAGTTATTGGACACTGTTTCTTTCTTGTTCTGCCTGGTTTTCCCTCTTTCTCATGCCTTTGTTTATTCTCCCCTTTATCACTGAAGTACTGCTGTTGTGTGCATTACGCATACATGCATGTGAAGATCTGTTAAAAAGCTGACACTGGGAAAGACCTCCGTGTATATTAGAAATACCAGCATTTAGAGGAGTCTGGAGCAGTGTTATGTTGTAGTATTTTGAACTGAGACATTTCAAAATGAAAGTGATGATTCTTGGTATGTTATAATCCTTTGACATATTCCAAAAAGGTGGTTTCATAACTTTGGCTCACTTTCTGTCTCCTCCAGGACACCAGTTCGCCCATAAGTAAGCTGCAGCATGCGTTGGCCGAGTCTCGACAGATGATTGCTGATCTGGAGCTTAGCACTCTCCTCCACGCGAGCCCTCGCTGCAGTCCAAACAGCAGCAGCATTAATACGGTATATATTACTCCCCTATGACTAGATTTAGGTGGCCGGGAAGAGTGATTGTGAACATCCTTTTCCTTATGCTTGACTTGTGCTACGACATTATAAACAATATCCTCCTCACGCTTTGCTAAAGGGAAAATTCCTGCATGCCTTAGCATGAAGTACTTGAATTTTTTTATAGGATTCTTTATGGCTCCTCAAGATCATGATAGGATTTGTCTTTTGCATGTGTCTAAACAGATGGAAGGAAGAAGTCATTTTGGAGCAACCTGTAGGAGGTCTAGAAAAAAGCAAACACAAGTATGACTTACATTCAGAACTGGTTTATTACACTAGGTATATTTGTGGAAAGGAGGACAGTATAGGAACTAGGTGATATATAGAATAGTTTTGTATATGAATTTAAACCAAACTCTCAGCTTAAATAACTTTAGAGTTTTTGTGGGTTAATAGTTTTAGTTCCTTCATTGCAGGGTCAGAGAATGTACTCAGCTTTCTCCTGAAAGGTATTACCTCTCTCTAAAAATGTTGCACTCTTTATATCCTTAGATGAACTTGACCAGAACAATGTTACTGTAAGTAACAGACAAAGCAATTTCATTCAGAACCGTAAAACCTTAGCTGTGCTGGGACTGACTGACAGAGTATAGAAGTTGTGTGCCAGCGTTTGCATAAACTGAAAGGATATTTTGTTCAGAAGTTCATCTGCAGGATTTAATTCAGCGTGAAAGACAGCAGCAGTGTAGTCTTTTGCAAAGACTGTCTTGTAGGAGGGATTCCTGAAAAGCTCTCTGCAAAACAGTGGTTGCTTGTGGCCCTTGCCCAGCCCTGTCAGCTGTTTGGCTCCTGCTTACTGGTTGGCACGTCACAGCTCAGCTAAACCGGCTGTCCTTTAGTAGCGAGCATGACTCTGCTTTATAACGTGATACTGCATTTTTGAGCTTGGAAATTGGCTTCTCATTCGGAACGGTTGCTTTAGTGGATAGAAAATAAAGCAGGCTCGTGTTTACTGGTGGGGGTAGCTTCTGAACCATGTCTGTAGAACTTTGATCTACTTTCAGAGTGGTTCTGGGCAAAAACTTGTCAAGCGTGTTTTAGTTAATCTATGCAGACCAACTAATCTGTGCTTAAAACCAGGTTTACCTGAGACTGTTTAAACTGCGCTTTAAAACATAATATATATCAAAGATAACCCTTAGAATTTAATCAGTAAGAATTTGTATGTGTTGGATTCTGTGCCCTGCTTGGGGGAGGGAGGAGAAGAGGGAATTAAAAAGTGCATCCTTGCTGCTCGCCAATTTGATCCTGGCAGCTCTGTAATTTCTGTTATCCGAGTTCTTTGATTTCCACGTAGTGTTTTTGCATTGCAATATAGACAACAGAACTTGCAGAAGCTCGTGACAGAACCCAGTTATCTGCTGCAGAAGAGACGCTAAGCTTCCATTCTTTTCTCTATGACATTCTGTGAGTATGAAGGTGTTTTCAACTTGTGGTTTTTTTTTTTTTTGTTCATTTTTTGGTTTCCCTCTTTATAAATGCATCTGCAATATTAATACAAGTCTATGGACTTCTGAGATGACTATGGACACGGTTTAGTGGTGGACTTGACAGTGTTAGGTTTATGGCTGGACTTGGTCTTTTCCAACCTAAATGAGTCTATGATTCTATGAGCCTGGCACAAGATTCTAAGCATGCTGCTCTGAATGCATTTCCAGTAAAACTCTTGTGAGTACTGTAACAGCAAACAGATATTAAGGCAGCAAGTAATTCCTTTAGTCGAATAATTAAACTTTTCTCAAGCGTGTTCCTCATCCTCTGGGCAGTCAGATCTTGCAGCTCTGTTCCTGAGTACCTGCACACTGCTTATTGTAGTTAAAATCCTTCTGTGTGTTACAGATAACAGGATCAAGGATATGAACATTGTTGAATAAGAGATCGGGAAGTGTTTTTCAGTGCCACAGCCAAGGGCCTTTTTAGCATATTGTTCCTGGGCTCAGAGCTCCAAAAGTAGAATGTATTGAGTAGAGCTGTTTCAGAATATAAAAAGCAGCCTTGCCCACAGCAGATTGTTTTTTCTTTTTGACTCAGGAAATTTCTCACTCTGATTATTTGTTCTACTAATGTGAATTGGATGCTTGCAATAGGCACCATGTTGTCTGGTTCTGAGGACAAAAGAGTAATCAGATATGGTTAAAATACTGAACACCACATGAAACTGAGTAAGAACTAGCAACAATGGGGGGAAAAATCGACAAAAAAAGAAATCTTCCAGCACTGACACAACCCAAGCGCATGTCTGCAAAGGGAAGTTATTACACAGCAAGCTGGAGTGTGAAGCTGTGTGGCACTGGACTTCTCATACTGATCATCTTCGATCCCGTGGGGAGCTGGTGCTCAGTTCTTCTCTCTCAGTATATTCAAACTGCAGTCCCTGAACTGTTTCTCCCCTGTGGAGCCAAACTCTCTGTGCCCCTGGGGAGTGGGGTTGGTTTGTAGCACCCTCAGGTTCGGCTGTTTCTGCATGAAGTCTGGAGACTCTAAGTCCTCTTTCAAAATAAGTTGGGTCTGCTTAGTGCACGCTAATGGGGCTCTCATAGGAAATGGATGCTGAGTAGCTGGAATGCCGTACCTTATGCTGCTGTAATGTTATGTTACGTACCTTACGCTAATGTAATATGTAGAGAGCTCTTCTTTTCCTAAAAAGAGCCCTAAGGTAAAAGAAGCTGGAGGTTTTATAGATCGAAGCCGGCACTGTGACTTGCATCCTGAAACTACTGATGTTAAAAAGTTTCAGGAGCAAATCCCCAAAACTGCTGAGCACCATGCTGATACAGCAAAGCGGTAAGCATACGCTTAGCCTACAGAAATAATCTCATTTGCTTCAAGTGAGAAAGAACCGGTGGAACAAACGTACCCACAATTCACTGTAGATCTGTGACAAGAATTAGTGACTGTGCAAGTCACTGGCTGTTGCATAATTCTTATTTTCTTTGTTTATTAAAAGTCACTGAATCACCATGATCAGTTAAATCCAAAGCAGCTTTTGCAGAGTTGACAGCAGGTTCAGAAATAACTAAACATTTGTGCAATTTCATATAGAGAAGTGATTGAATTGATTTTGGTTGGGTTTTTTTTTTTTTTTTTTTTAATTGCTCTGAAGTCGTTTGAGGGCAGGTGCACTGATAAACATGAGGTTAATTTCCTAACTAGCTGACAGTGATTTAGCCATTTTTTTCAGGCAGTTGTTTTTCCTTTAGAGAGAGATTAGGTGGGGGAGAGTTGAAGAACAAAGGAGGAAAGCAGTGAGTAAAAGAATATATTCACTTTTGGACACCGTAGCATGTGCCACTGCTCGTAAACTGACTCAGTGGCTGGCCGAGGGCTCAAAGATCACTCCTTTTTGCAAAACAAACTGGAAAGATTTTATTTCATAATACTCCAGTGGTGTCCCTGAGCCTGTTGTCTTTCCGTGAAGTGTTTTGTTTACCTTTCTCCTCTTTATATTTTTACTCTATGTTTTTATTGTCTGCAGTGTGAAAATTTGTATAGTAAATTGACATATATGTGATTGCTTCATATATTTTAGAGGAAATGTTCCTGCATTTTAATAAAAATCTTTAATTTTTTGCAGTGGATGAAGAAGTTTCCAATATAGAATTAATTTTGAGAACTGAAAGTCATCAACCCGTCAGCTACAATGGAAAGTTACCTAATTTTTTTCCATGGTTCTGTGAGTGTTTGAAAGACTCTCAACTGGCAAAAAATGTGACTATGCGGGAATATATTTTATCTTGAAATAAAACATAGAATTATGCCAAGATTAACAAAACTATTTTTATAGCTTGAGAGCTCAGGTTAAATACTAGCTTGTTTTTTTAAGAATCTTAAGTGTGTAACTGTTATGACATAGGAACTATTTTTCTTACCTTTTTTTTTTATGGTGGCTCAGAAATATTTATAGAGTATGATCCCCCTTTTTTTTTTTTTTTTTTTTTTTGTTAGTTTATTGTTCTTGTTCTGGACTTCTTGCCATGTAGAGAGAGATTAATAATGTTTATAGGAAGTTCCCAATTAGTGGTGTAACCAGGAAATGCCTCCTACATTGTTGAAATTGGAGAGCTGTCACCCACAAGATGGGCAAAACAACTCTTCCCCAGTCAGGAGCTGTTTATTCTAACAAAAGCTTCTAACAAGATCAGGTGTGTGTATGGGCTCTGTTAGCGCTGTATGGCAGCAGCCAAGCATAACGTGACCGGCTTTTTAGCATTTAAACTCTTTTTATCTTTGGCTATTGGGCGAGACGTGTTCCGTTATCACACTTTAAACTTATTTTTTTAACTAAAAGGTCAAATAAGCTAATAAAGGTGATACCTTTGCTGCATCTTTCTTGCCTATTTAACACAATGTCCAACACATTTAGTACTTAATTTATGATGGTTCTCCGGGACATAGGACGCCAACTGCCGGAGACACGAGTGGGCCACTGGGTCGTGTGCTGATTGTGAGCGGTTTGGGACACCCGTGCCAAGTCCACGCCGCTGAGCGCTGTGTCAGCGTTTTCCCTGCGTGGGGGCAGCTAAGGGGTGGGAGTCTCTCGGTCTATCCACTGCCACGAATTAATTGCAGTGAAATACAACACTCGCACGATGGTTTCACCTTGTTAACTCCTTCATATAATTTTCCGCTTTCTCTTTAATTACCTAAATGACAGCCTGCTTTCCTTCGTGTACTAATGGCCTCAAAATTAGTTGACCAATTCTGATCATAGCTGCTGTCCTCCAAACTCTTTCCCTCCCCGCCTGCAAGCATTACCCACAGAGGGAATCTCTGCTTCTCAGGTTTTTTTTCAAGCTTCCACAAGCCTTTAAAGCGCATTTGATTCCTCTACCTGCAGAGAAACTATCCAGGCTCCATCCTCAAAATCTGCTGCTGTGGGTAGGACAAAAATTCCCCAGAAATACCATGATGCTCACCCTGAAGCTGGGCAGCAGCTATACCCTATGTCAAACCCTAGAGAAATTGGTGCAACTTCCCCGTGTGAGCTGTGCTTTCTGGTTTAAATGTGTTTTGGCGTTAGCGGATGAACGCACTGAACCCCCCTGTGAATTTAAAATTCTCTACCGATAGCTTTAAAATCAATATAGAAAACTGAGCTCAGGCGATGCAACAAGGATCTGCAGAGCCCTAGGATTTTGTGTCGGGGCTGCCCTGGATTTGTGGAATAGGAAGAAGGGGAATATTGGAGTTAATTTATTCAGGTGCTAAGTGACTTACAAACGAACTGTGTTATCTACCATGCTCTGAGGCTCGTATCGAAACTCAAGCCGCATCGAACTCAGCTGCCTTATTTCTGGAAGCATTACAAATACTCCAGGGAGTGCCTTTGCTATTGTATTCTGGTATTGAATTATTATTAAAGCAAACAAAGCTCCTGTTCAGCTACAGCCTGCTTTCCGCAGGGGTGGATGTGCTCTCTGCTGCTTGACTTTTCTGACTGAGAAGGGGGTAGTCATGAAGCTCCGAGTCTCTTAAATGTGTCGTGTGTGCATTTGCAGGGTTTATTTAGAGAAAGATGAAGAAGGGGCCCGTTGTGCCATTAGAAACAGGACGTAGAATAGGAAAGTATGGTGGAGCGGGAAGATCAGCGCCCGATCTGTCGCCTTCCCTGGACCGTGGCGGGCGCTTCGGGAATTAGGGAGGAGCCTCGGTGCCTTCTGCCCCGCGGGGGGAAGCGGGGCGGGAGGGCTCGGCCGCCGTCGGACGCGTGGCCCGGCTCCCTGCTGCGATGCGTTGGCGAAGCGGGCCGGGCCGGCGCGCTGCCGCTGCTCCCACCTGCCCGCGGGTGGGCGTGGGGCGGGCGGGGCCGCGCGGGGGCCGGCCGCGGCCGCCAGGGGCGCCCTCGTGCGCGGGCGGGCGCAGCGCAGTGCGCGGCCGGGAGGAGGCGGCGGGCGGCGCCGGTCGCTGCCTGCCCGGTGCGCGGAGCCCGGTGCGCGGCCCACCATGAACAGCATCAAGAGCGTGCCGGCGCGGGTGCTGAGCCGCCGCGGCGGGCACAGCCTGGAGGCGGAGCGGGAGCAGTTCGACAAGAGCCAGGCAAGGGCGGCGGAAGGGGGCGGCGGTGCCCCGGTACCGGCTCCGGTCCCGGTCCCGGCTCCGGTTCCCGGTCCCGGCTCGGGGCCGGGGGCGCTACGGGACCGGCCAGCTCCGCTCCGTGGGGCATCGCCTCGGGGCGCGCTGCAGGCGGGGGCTTCCCGGGGGAAGGGGGGGCGGGTCCCCGCAGGGCTCCGGGGACCCCCCTGTGGGGCGGCGCGGCCGCCGTCCGTCTGTCCGTCCGCTCTCCCGTCCCTCCGTCCCCGCTGCGGGCGCGGCGCACGCTCCCCCCCCCCGCCTGCCCCACCGCTTCCTCCCGCCGCGTCTCCGGGACGGTCCCGCGTGGGCACCGGCCCGTCCCGCCGCCCCGGGCCGGGCACCGGGGCCGGGTCCCCGCCATGCGCCGCCGCCCCGGCGGGCAGCAGAGCCCCGGGCAGGCGGTCCCCCCCGCCCCGCACCCCCCCAGGCCTTATCGGCAGGTAAACACGGCCGTGAGCAAACAGGGAAAGTTTTATGGCCCCGGCCGTGCCGGCGGGAGCGCGGTCGAGCCCGGGGGCGACCGCAGGCCAGAGCCCGGGGCTGCCCCCACCCCCCCCCGGTGCCCACCGCACCGGTAACGCGCATCTCTGCATCCCTGCGATGCCCCCTCCGGTCCCGGTCCCGGCCCCGGCCCCGTGGCGGCACGGGCTGCCCCGACAAAACCGGTGGCTGTTTTGTACCGGGGATGGGTCACCCCCCGCGGCTCTGGGTCACACGTGGGGCCTCCCCGCGGGGATCAGGGTGCCCGGAGAGGGTGGCAGGGTGAAAAGAAAGCACAAATGTGTTTGTGCCCCAATGTGTCTGGCTGGGACGGGGGTGTCCATAGCCCTTCCTGCGGCCTCACGGAGTGGGCAGTGCTCGGGTACCGACGGGGCTGGCGTACGGCTTGTGGGAAATTAATTACTCCAGCAGGGATGGACAGAGGGATAGGCTCGCCGGCTGCCCCAGCAAAAATAATAGTGCCCTCCCGGCACGCATCCTCTGACCCCTCTGATTTTGCAGGCTGCAAAATCAGCGCAGATATTTTTCCCCTTTGCCCCATTGCGTTGCTGGTCCTTCCCCGGCCCCTGGGCTGGTTTGGCCCCGGAGAGCGCCAGCGAAGGCAGGTGGTGATTTCGGGCCTCGCGGGGTCACGGTGCCGCTTGGCCGTGCTGGATAGGATGTGCTTGTTGGGTTTGGGGAGCAACATGAGAAAACCGGCAATTCCGGTTCCTTCTGGACGCGTCTCCTTCAATTGTCCCGCTGGGCACCGCTGATAAGTAATCGCGGCGGGAGCGCTGCCTCATGTGCCGAAGGGCAGCCTGTGCCGGCCGGGCGGGAGCGCGTCCCTCCTCCCTCCCACCCTTCCACGGCGTTTTGGGCTTTTTGGTGGGATTTGTGCTCCACATGGGTGCGACTTCGCTCATGGCCACAGGGATGCCTTGGGCAGAGCCATGTACGGGGCGAGCGGGTGGTCGCTCTCTATTAGAGTTAAACCTGGGGCTCGCTGGCTGACGGTCACRTCCACCACCCAGAACTGACCTTTTTTCCAGCATCCGCTGAAAAACTGTCTTAAAGGAGCTTTATCCTAATGTGGCTTCCCGTAGCAGTGCTTCGGGTGAGAGCAAAACTGTTCCAATGTCAGTACGCGGGTATTGATCTGCCTTTTACGTCTAATTATAGCAGCTGCGGAGACGGCTGCCGGTTGCCTTCGTATCGTGGGGAGGCCGGTGGCACATCCCCTCCGCACGCCTTCGCCGGCCGAGGATTTCACACCACCCCGGAGAACGATGCTGCCGAAACCGAGCGCCCCATCTCCTTTCCCCCGGCGAAGGCCGGGGCGATGGCCGTGGGTGCGGACAGGGGTTGCCGGCCCTGGTGTGATCCTGGATGCTCACGGGTGACGTGAAGGTCACCTGCTTTCCCTGAAAATGCTTTTYGAGGTCTTGTGTTGGGGTGACACAATCGTCCCCCTCAGAGCGGCTGCGTGTGGGAGGTGGGAAGCTGCTGTCCCACAGCGGGCGCTCGCTCTGCAGCCTGGCAGGAGGCAAAACTTACCCTTTTCTGCGGCCAATTTTTGCTTTTCTTAAACAAGAAGGTTAAAAATCCAACGAGCTCCAGAGCTGCCAGGAATACAGTGTATGTGACTGCCAAGTGGTGCTTTTTTGGTGTAATTTGGGAAGGAAAAGCGTTAGGAAGGGAACTCCGGAGCAGCCGTTTGCAGTTTGGCTGATCCGGCAGCCCTTGCGCCGCCCAGCCGGGGAGGTTTCCAGCTCGACGTCCTGCTGCCAAAAAATCACTCCCTGCTGTGGCGTCGCGCCGGGACCCGGCATCCACCTGCCAGGTGGGGATTGYGGCCCCGCGGGATGCCAGGGTTTCGGGGAGCCGTGGGCGGGGAGGATCACGCCGTAATTAAAAGCAGCCTGGAAAGAAAGGGTGGATGTAAACTGYGCTCCTTCATTTGGGCGCTTTGATCCTGGCTTTAGTCACCGGCTTGGTACGTGAGGGCTGTGAGTAAGGCGTTCGGGCTGCGCCCGTGTGGGCTCCCACAGCTGGGCAGGTTTTGGGGTCGGACCCCCCCCGCCGGCGGGGCTGGGGCTGCACCGCTCCCCGGCAGTGGTGGAGGACTGGCTGCAGGTGGCATGAAGGTTTTGGCCAGGCTTGTTGCGCGCCTGCAGTGACAACGGGGAACTGCCCATCTCCCGACGTGCCGATGATGTCCCAAGAGGCTGGGTCAAGGGTGAATCTCCCCATTTCGGAGCTGTCCTCCGTAGCCCAGCTTCACCGGGCAGCCGGCAGGGACATCCTGAAGGCACGCATCTCCCAGGCTGCGGCATCGCCCCGTGCCCATCCCTGGTTCCCCCGTCTGCTTTTTGGGGACCTCCTGGCCAACCCAGCGTTTGGAGCCAGCGAAAGCACACCTTAGCCGGCAGCCCCAAGGGATTGGCATTGGTTTGGTGCCACCGTGGTTTATTTGGGACCACGCTGGACATGGCGTCTCCGTCATGGCGGTGCCGCGGGTGGGCTGGGGGCTGCCCCTGCATGGGTCCGCTCCTCTGTACTGGACATAAAATGGCTCAGTTGAAACCTCTGCGCTGAATCACCAAGAATGAAACCAGCCTCTCCGGCAGCTCCCGGGCTGAATTTTGGCTGGTCGGGCTGGAAATGAGCTTACGGGCAATAAACGCAATAAAACCACCAGAACCAATGGGAATTACAGCCCGGTTTTGGGATGGGCCAGCTGGGTCCCAGCCCTATCCCCATCCTGCTGGGCAGCGCCAGGCAGCCAAGCTCCCGTCCCTGGGGACGTGGGACAGCGTTTGCTTTTCTGGGGGTCTGCCCTCGTCTCGTGCATCGGCTCCTCCGGCTGCACCTCCTCCCGGCCCTGCGGGGCTCGAGGCTGAGCCCGGCTCCTACCGATGGGTTGGGACGAGCATGGTGGGTTGGGATGAGCGTGGTGGGTTGGGACGAGTGTGTTGTGCTGCTCTCGCACGTGGCGGGCGGCGAAAATCCAGGTTTGGGAGATATCTGCCCCGCTCCCCCCCCATGCAAAGCATCTCAATAAGATGCAATAACCCCTTTAGCAGCTTTTCGCTGCAAGATGCATTTCCAATCCCTGCCTTGCAAAACTGTCGGCTTGTTGCTCTCTGGCACATGATAAACCCTGCTTTCTGTCAATAAACTGTCACTGTGGTGTCATACTGGGAGGTGCCGGCAGCCCTGAGTACCCATGGCACATCTCCTCGCCGTGGTCAAGGGTGCAGCCTCTCYGCTGGCTCCAGCCTCTCGGGTGGCTGCGGAGGTGCCGGGTGCTTTGGGTGAGGCAGCTGCGCTGCAAGTGCCTGTTCCCGGGCACTCCAGGCTCGTTAACCTTCGGGGATAAGAGGATTACAGCAAGTCGCCGGCTTAACTCTGCTGCTGCTTTATGGCCCCACATGGCAGGGTAACGCCGGGGCTTCCCCCGGTGCGGGAAAGGCAAAACCGGTGTCTTTTCCCAGTGATTGGGCTCAGCGTTTTGGGGCTGGCTCACTTCTTGGGATGCATTCACAGTGTTTTTGCCGCTGTTGTGCCCAGCTCATGGGCGCAGATGTTTTGGGCTCATTGGGGGCGGATTTGGTGCATTAACACCTGCGGCATCGCCCCTTTGGCAGGGTGTCAGGTTCCTCCTGCATAAGTCAGGAGCACTCGATAACCCGGCATCGGGTTCCTCCTCCTGCAGGAAAGCACCTCGATTTGGAGGCATCCCCAGCCATGTCGAAGCAGGTGCTTTCCCCAGGAGGGGAGATAAGATTTTTATAAGGTTTTACGGCTTGTAGGGCTGCAGGGAGGGACCGGGTTTCTCTTCCGGCACGAGCGCCGGCAGCAGGGCTGCTTCCTGCCTTCCCAGCTGGGACCTTTTTCCTCCACCAGTGACCGAGGGCTCAGAGACACGGGCGCAGACCGAGCGCTCGTGCGAGGGCGAAGCAGCTCAGTTGAGTCTGCAGGGACCTGGGGAGGAGGAGGAAGATCCTCATCGATCACAGCAACTCGGTTTTGCAGCCTGTCATCACGCGGGAGACGTGACCTACCCCTGTCAGGGGTCATCTTTTGGAATAAACCCATAATTTAAAGTGTGCTGTGATCAAATTCATTAAAATGTATATAATCCTCCTCTGATAATCACATCGCTCTGGATTTTTGCTCTGTTGAAATGGGCATCGCGTCCACCGCTCCCTCCTTGCTCGGGGGCTGCATTTTCCCCGTGTGCTGTTTGCACGCAGCAACGCCGTCAAAAAAAGCCCCACCACCCCCTGCTTCAAAGGCTCCTTCTGATTAGAGAAACAACCCTGGAATTTGGCATCTCGCTGTCGTGCTTTAATGCTCCCCAGGCACGATGCTGAGTTCAGGCTGCAAAAATGCCGTTTGTTTCCTGGGATGGGGACAGCAGGGAGCATCAGCAGCTGAGCACCAGTAGTGGCCCAGCTCTGACTGATCGCACTGGGGATGGGGGGTTTTAAGGGGCAGCTTTGATCATGGATAAAAAAGCCTATTTTGATGTGTCGTGAATGGCTTTGAAGTGACAAATGTGTTATAAAATTCAGGGTATTCCCCAAAAGCGCCGGGTGGCCAGGCCGTTCCCAGCTGGCAGCGCACCCAGCTCTTTGCTTTGGGGGGAAGTGGGTTGGGGACCACGAGGGTCGTGCTGCTGCTGACGGCCGCTCTCTCCTCCTCTCGCAGGCCATCAGCATCAGCAAAGCCATAAATACGCAAGAAGCACCAGTGAAGGAGAAACATGCCCGCCGTATCCTTTCCCTTGGCTTGCCTGGACGGTGCGGAGGAGCTCCAGTGCCAAGGCAGGAGGGGTTTCACCCTGCGGGGCTGGAGCCATGGGAGGTTTGGGAGACGGGTGACCTGTGCAGAGCTTGGTTGGGGGATGGCATCATGTAGGGTTGCCCATCAGTGAAAATGCAAAGAAGGGCAGTGCAATAAAATTGCATTTCTTTGGCAATAAAATGCAAAGGGCCCCGGTGTGCCCTGCAGCAGGGGAAGGTGCACTAGAAAAAAAATAAATGGGGGTTTTATCTGCGGGTGCGGCATCGCRCCGGTGATCTCTGTGCCTGCGGTACACTCGGTGCATGTCCCCTTTTTAATGAAAGTTGAACAGGAATAGTCCCCAGCCCTGCTAGTCCCCTGCTCCCGTGTGTGTCCGGTTGGCCTTGACCTCAGGGAAGGGATCATCCTGGGGACGCACCATGAGAAGGGAGCGTTCACCTTCTGGTCCTACGCCATCGGACTGCCCCTGCCCAGCAGCGCCATCCTCAGCTGGAAGTTCTGCCACGTCCTGCACAAGGTCCTGCGTGACGGCCACCCCAACGTGAGTCTCCCCTCCGAAACGTCCCTCCCGTGTTGCTGGCAGGGGGAAATTTTGGGCTTTTGCCAACGTCCCTCTGCGCAGAGGGTGGGTTTCCTTCCCTGCCCCAGCCACCGTTCGCAGGCCGTGGGGCTGTTATCTCGCATCTTTGAAAACTCCCCCATGCAAAGCCCCAACCTCTGGTTGCCATTGAAGGGCTTGAACTTCTCCCAAAGCTGGAGTGGCGTAAGGGGCCGGATCCATCCCCTTCCCCAGCTTCAGGGCAGGCAGGCGGGCGCTCGCCCAGCTCCGTGCCAGCCCTACCATGCCACATCTCTCCCCTTTTTGTCCCCAGGTCCTCCAGGACTGCCAGAGGTACCGCAGCAACATCCGAGAGACGGGGGACCTGTGGGTGAGTGGGGCGAAGCGGAGGTTTGTGCCTTCTTGGGGGTTTTGGAGTGGGTGCTGAAAAGCATCGTGGGCATGGGGAGGGCAAAGCACCGCCTGAAATAACCCATCGCCTCTGACCCTGCTGGGTGATGGTTRCGCAGTGAAGGGCGAGAGCCGTAGGGCTGGCGCGGGTTCACCGGCACACGCAGGTTCTGCTGGATCTGGTCGCATTGCTCCAGATTCGCCACGTTTCCCCTCATGTCTCCGGCAGGGCCATTTGCACGACAGGTATGGGCAGCTGGTGAGCATCTACACGCGGCTCCTCCTCACCAAGATCTCCTTCCACATCAAGGTGAGAGACTCTGCTGCCTCCGCACCCTGCCATGCCGGGGTACGGGGCTTCACTGGAGGTTGTGTTGCATCAGCAAAAATATTAGCAGCAACGACTGTTTTTTTTTTTCCTTTTACAAAGCATCCTGAGTTTCCCCCAGGCCTTGAAGTGTCGGATGAGGTGCTGGAAAAGACCGCAGGGACAGACGTGAACAACATGTGAGTGTCCTGGCAGGAGCAAAGCAACCGGTGCGTGGTCACCAGCTCTGTGCCACCTGGCTGGCAGCATCCTGCTAACGAAACGGCTCCTGTTCAGGGCAGCCATCAGTGTTTTATAAATTGGTCGGATGGCGCCTGATTCCTCCTGCACCCGCAGAGCGGTGAGGAGCGTAAATGCAGGGAGCAAAACCAGCAAATTCTTGTCAATCTGAGCCCTTGCTGGCGCAGGGACCTGCAGCAAACGTGAGCAGCTGGAGCAAGGATGCCTCTGCCGCYGGGTGACGGGGTTTTGGTTTTTTTGGCAGCTTCCAGCTGACGGTCGAGCTGTTCGACTACCTGGACTGTGAGCTGAAGCTGTCGGAGTCAGGTGAGGAGGCGGCAGGTCCCTCCCGCTCGCCCCAGGGCTCTTGAGCAATAGTTTCGCTCTTTGGTCAGGAATGGAGTTCCGTCTCAGGAGGCTGAGGTCGGAGCCTCAGGTCCTTCTTCCTCCTCTGATGAGATTTCTGAGGTCGTTTCTCAGCTGGATTCCCCTGTTGATGCTCTGTAGAGGCGGTTGTAGGAAAATATTTAAGGAACGTGGCTGGTTTTAGCCCACCTGAGCAATGCAGAGTGTTGTTTTCAGAGCAGTGCTGCTCTGAAATATGTTTTTATTTCTTTTTGGTACAACCATGTTAATCATATGTGTTACCCAAATCCTTTCTATCCCCCTGAAGGAGAGGATGGGGCTGTACCTCTTTCTAAATACTCATTTCCCCTCATTGAAATACCTCCGGGGAGGGCTGGAGGTCGCTGCCCATGTTTGCTTCTCTCGCCTCCTGCTCCAGGAATTTTTAGATGGCTTAAAAATGCAGCGGTTTCTTCCTCCGTCGCGAGTCAGGAACATGGAGCTGCCCTGGAAAACAGGGCACAGTGGGAGAGACYGTGCTCCCGGCTCCCATCAGCCTCCTGCTTCTCCTCCTGACCCAGTTATACAGAGAATTTATATTCATAAATACTTTAAAGCTGAGCGGGGAAGAAGCCAGAGTGGATATGCTGGCTGGATTTCTGCCAAGGGAAGGGATCCATTTCTGAGCCGGGGCAGGCGAGGCTGCAGTGCCGGTGGGCCCGTCCCCTGCMCTGGGATCCTCTCCCAGCTCCTTCCACGAGTAAATAGAGCGGAGCAAAACCCCTCGCCTTCCCTGGCTGCATCGTGCAGCAGCAGCTCCTGAGGGCAGCCGACCTGCCTTTGCATCGTCCTGGGGTTAAATCCCTCCTTTTTGGGGTCGGGGTATCTGGGGCAGAGCTGAGCACCCCTTCCCTCTGCCACCACGGTCCCTTTGGGTGTTTTTCTTGCATGGAGGGGAGTTGTTCCCAGCTCAGTGGGACAGGACGGGCAGCAACCCCGGCGTTTACCCTGTGTCCTGGCAAAGCCACATCCGTCGGGTTAATGATCAAGCCGTCGCCTGGAGCGGGACGGCTCTGCAAACACGGCACCCGCGCCTCACCGCGCTCAACCCTTCAGTTTTCAGGCAGCTCAACACCTCGATGGCGGTCTCGCAGATGTCRGCAGTGCAGTGCCGCCTGGCCCCCCTCATCCAGGTCATCCAGGACTGCAGCCACCTCTACCACTACGCCGTCAAGTTAATGTTCAAGCTGCACTCCTGTGAGTCCCTGGGGATGTGCCCCGTGCTGGCCTTTTCCTGGGTCAGGCTTCTGGCTGGATTCTCCGGGTCAGGCTTGCGTGGATGGAGGCGTCCATCACCATGTCCCTATATCCCTCTAAGGACCCGCTCCATCCCACGTAGACATCTCAGATGAAGGAATTAGAAGGACTTGTCCTTGATGAATTCAAACCGATGTGCCTTGGCCCGCCAGCCCCCTGCACGGGATTGCTGGGCGGTGCGGCGCCAGGGGCCTCRCGCGGGTATTTCAGGGTTCCCACACCTGCCTCTCCCTGCGCCGCGTCCCTGGTCCCTATGTCAGGGATGGGGACACCCCACTCCCGTCCTGACCCTTCACATCCTGCTCCCACCTGGCCTTTACCCCACYGGCTTTTGCAGCCGGAGGGATCCGGGCGCATGTGAATAAATTTGCAGCCCCGGATCAGTCACGGCTGTCCCCCCCCATCGCCGCAGGTCTGCCGGCCGACACGCTGCAGGGCCACCGAGACCGTTTCCACGAGCAGTTTCGCAGGTAACGCAGGGCAGAGGTGGGGCGGTGGGGTCCCCTCCCTGCCTCCCCTGCGAGCAGTTTTTCTTTCCCCCCTCTCCAGCCTCAAAAACTTCTTTAAGAAAGCATCCGACATGCTGTATTTCAAGCGGCTCATCCAGATCCCTCGGCTGCCAGAGGTACGGCAGAATTTCRGTATGGTGCTCGTGTGTGACGCTTTGGAGAGCTTGTGGGTTCAGGGTGCACGGGGGTGTCCCCACGGATGGGTTCGGGGTCTGGGGACACTGCAGAGGGACCCGCTGGCGTGTCTCAGCAGCATAAGGATGGCTGCCTCCCTTCCCTCGGCGGTCTGCCTGCAGCGGTTCCCGAAACCCCAGGCGATGCCACTGCAACTTCTTGTCCCTGCAGAGCCCTCCGAACTTCTTGCGGGCATCCGCGCTGGCCGAGCATGTGAAGCCGGTGGTCGTCATCCCTGAGGAAGCCCCCGAAGACGAGGAGCCGGAGAACCTCATTGAGATCAGCACGGCTTCCACCACGGAGCCGCAGGTAGGGGCATGGGGATGGGGACCCTGGGGTGGGGGGGACTGGCACCCGCAGCCTGGCTCAGCTCAGCACCCTCTGTCTTCCCCAGATCACCTCAGATATATTTGAGCAAACCTTCGGGCCACCTAACGGCATTCGGGATGACAGGTATGGGGGTCCACAGTGGTGGAGTAGGGGCGGCTGCCGCCATGTGGGACCAACCTGCCTCTCTCCGCAGGGATGCGCAGATCGAGAGCCTGAAGAAGGAGGTGGACATGCTCCGTGCGGAGATGGAGAAGATTAAACTGGAGGTAAAGCCTGACCGGGGAGCTGCCAGTGCAGGAGAGGGAGGTGGTTTTCAGTGCTGTAGCATGGAAACCCYGACGGGATGCAGCCAGAACCAGGGTCCTTGCACCCAGTGCCGCGTTTTGGGGCCTCTCCCAGTGCCAGGACCTGACTCCTGATGGAATGGGGTGGGGACGTGTGAGACCTGTCCCTTGCTGTCCCAGACCTGCTGCTTGCAGCAGGGACAGAGCGGCTGCAGGGGCTGAGGGGAGAGCTTTCTTGTGCATCTCRCGGCTGCTTTGCCCAAATTGCAGCCAGGCACCTGGATCGGGATGTTGGGGAGGGCAGAGTCGTTGCTGGCGTCGGTGCAGGGCAGTGCCCGGGTGCCTGATGGTGTCCCGCAGGCGCAGCGGTACATCACGCAGCTCAAGGCGCAGGTGAACAGCCTGGAGGGTGAAGTGGAGGAGCAGCGCAAGCAGAAGCAGAAGGCGCTGGTGGACAACGAGCAGCTGCGGGATGAGCTGGAGAGGCTGCAGAGGGCAAAGCAGGACAGCGACAGGTCCCAGCGGCTCTGTGCCGAAGCGGAAAGTAGGTGCCCTACAGCACCCGTAGGTCGTGGGACACCCACGCTGCGGTTGCTGATGCTTTCTCACCCTGTCCAGAGAAAGCCAACGCCACTGAGATCCGTTACACAAAGCTGAAGGAGAAGCACAGCGAGCTCATCAACACGCACGCCGAGCTCCTGAGGAAGGTAACGCTGCTGCCTGTGCCAGGCAGGGACTGACCGCTGCCTTCATCCCTCTGCCACCACCGGTGTGGCTTGTGCGTGCCCAGCCCCACCCCGTATCGGTCCCATCGTCCTGCACCCAGGGACCTCTGAGGACCAGGTGGGGGGCACCCCTTGAATTCATGTCCACCGATGGTCAGTGTTTGGGATGCCGTGAAAAAGGCATCTCCAAGCTGCCCCCCAGGCAGAATTTGGGCAGAAGGAGCACGGCAGTGGCGGGGGTCCCCCCTCCGAATGCCCAGCGATCCCCGTGTCCCCGTGCAGAACGCCGACACTGCCAAGCAGCTGACGGTCACGCAGCAGAGCCAGGAGGAGGTGGCGCGTGTCAAGGAGCAGCTGGCGTTTCAGGTGGAGCAGGTCAAGCGGGAGGCTGAGATGAAGGTGAGCCAGTGTGGCCCCAAGTCTGGTCCCGCCAGCCCCGGCACTGAGCCCTTCCTAGCCCGGGAAACGTGGTGGCTGTGCACAATTTGGGTGCAAGGGGTAGGGGTGGTTGTTGGTGTTGGTCCCTGATCCAGGAAGGAGTTGCCCTGGCTCCTCAGGAGGGTGTTATTTAATGTGTGCTTCATTCCCCCTTGCCCAAATCTGCCATTTCTTCCCCCAAGAAAATGCCACAAGGCAAATTGATGGGTTTGGGTGCTTTTGTTCTCCGGGGCCCAAGCTGGAGGCTGCTCCCAAAATTCCTGCCCTGGGGAAACGACGCCCCTGAGATCCTGAAAAGCCCTCCTGCAAAACGCGGCCAGGCTCGTTCCCGCTGTCTTGGCCATGCGCCGGTGCCRAGCGGGGCCAGAGTGCGTTTGCAGCGGCTGAGCCCCCGGCACGGGCATGTGGTTGCAGCTGGAGGATCAGAGCGTGCAGATGGAGCAGCTGCGGCAGGAGCTGGACGCCCGGCGGGACGAGCTGGACCAGGCGCAGCGCTCGCTCAGCCACACCAAGCAGGTACAAGGCCGGGGGCACGGGGATGGCGCCCAAAGCCCATCACAAATCCCTGTCATGCAAGATGGCGGCGCAAACAGCAGCCCGGGGAGCCATCATGGGGCTGAATGCGGGTCTACCCCATCAGTGTTGTGAGCTGGGTATGTCCTCAGCTCCCCCCTGCATAACCGTCGGGCTTGCGACATGGTGACAGGTGAGTGACAGGGGTCTCCTGGCCCCACTGGCAGGCAGGCGTGGAGCTCAGCGCCCAGGTGGAGGCCCTGCACGCCGAGAAGGAGGTGCTGAGGCGGTCGGTGAGCGAGAAGGAGTGTGAGTTGCTCTCCGCACGTGGCCTCGTCGAGGAGAAGGAGCTGCAGCTGAGCCAGGAGGCGGACAAGGCCACGAGGGAGATCCGTGAGCTGCAGGGCAGGCTCCTGGAGAAGGTACGGTGCTGTGTGGGGAGCCCTGGTGCCCCTCCGCTCGCCAGAGCGAGACGTGTTTCGGGGATGCTGAGTACCTGGGGGGCTCAGCCGAGCCATCGCCAGGGTAGCCGGTGGGATGTGACCTGCACCAGCAGTAACGGGATGCTTGGGTCTAATCTGCAAATGGGCTTTCAGGGGACATGCTGGTGACAGGGCCATGGTGATGGGGGTCCTGCGCCTTGGCTGTGCCACCCACGTGTCCCTCCTGCCCCGCAGAGCAACCAGGAGCAGAGCCTGCAGCAGAAGCTGCTGGACGAGCAGTTTGGCATCCTGCAGGAGACAGTGCGGGAGGCGGAGGACATCCTCCATGACGCGGTGGCCAAGCTGGACGACCCATTGCATGTCCGCTGCACCAGCTCCCCAGGTACGTCCCGCTCGACCACGGGGGCTGCGACTCACAGCCCCTTCTCCCTCTGAGACACATAACGTTGCATCTCAGCTACCCCCAGGCATCTTTTCCCACCAAACATCACACCCAAGGAGGCTGGGGTCTGATTTCCCAGGGGTAAATTTTTAGCTCTGATCTCAGCACTATTTTGCTTTAATGATTCAGATTTTAGTGCTGCTCCCCAGCCGGGGCTGCGAGGACCCAAGCCGTCTTGGCTTCCACTCAGTGGTGCCTCGTGAAGTCAGCACTCATGCTCGTTCAGACACTCGGCAGCCTGACTGCGCTAACGAAGCTAAATTCATTGCAGATTACCTGCTCAGCCGGGCGCAGGCAGCGCTGGAGTCCACGGACACCCTGGAGAACGGACACGCGCAGTACGTGGCCTCCATGGCAGGTACCTGGGGCTGGGGACCGGCGGCATTGCTTGCATCTTGCTTTTATTTTTATACATCCAGCAACCCCCGGCTGCTTTGGGGCCGTTGGCAAGCATGCAATGCCCTGGTGATGGAGGGACACAGCGGGTGGAGTCGGTGGGTTCCCACGCTCTCATTCAAGGAGCAACCTGCAAGCTGGAGGGGTCAATTCTGACCTCTCCAAGCTCTTGTACTGATCTTTGGGTGCCTTCGAGGACACGTCGCAGCCCCCAGCACATGGCAAGTGGTGCCCTGGGCTGGCAGCAGCTGACCACATCCTCTTGCCGGTAGATGCCGCGGGGCTGGTGGGGGCTCTGGCCCTCTTCGCACACCTGACAGCTGACACCATCGTGAACGGCAGCGCCACGTCCCACCTGGCTCCCACTGACCACGCTGACCGTGAGTGCCGTCTGTGGACGCGGCAGTTGTTGGGGGGGTTTTTTGCTCGTGGGGCTTGTTTTTGGGGTGGCCATGCCAAAGCCCCCTCCGCCAGGGGCTGGATTCAGGGCAGATCTTCCCCGGGGGCAGCACGGTCCCCCCAGCTCCGTGTGCTCCCCTTCCTGACATTCCCTCCCCTCCGGTGCCCCTTCCTGGGCCAGGAACGTTGCTTTGCTCCTGGAAACCGATTTATGCTCTGCAGCCGATTTATCTTCTTCTGCAAGAAATTTGCTGGATGCTGCCGATGCTCGGCATCATCTCTGTGGCCAAGGGGAGGAGGAAGAGGAGGGTGGCAGGGCTGGGATGGGGGACGCCCCTGCCCCGCGAGGGGCCCAGCGCCGACCCATCTTCTCCCCAGGGCTGACGGAGACRTGCCGGGACTGCGGGCAGCGGAGCCTGGACTACCTGGGCGAGCTGAAGGACAAGCAGACGCTGGGGCGTGCTGAGCTGGGGGATGTGCGGCGGGCGCTGCGAGGGGTCCTGCAGCTGGCCCAGGTAGGAGATGGCACCCAGTGCACCCACCTTCTCGCCCGGGGCTGGCAAGGTGGGTTATTTACTGGCATTGGTATTTCCTAAAGGAAAAACCAAAGCAGGCAGTTAACGCAGAAGGACGTTGCCTCTGTTTGTCAAGGTGGGATGTTTGCTCGCAGCCTTCTGCCTGCACCTCAATGGACAGCTTTTTTTGTTTTTTTGGGGTTTTTTTGGTTTTTTTGTTTTTTTTGTTTTTAAAAAAAAAATCAAACTATGGCTTTCCCCATTGTCCAGAGCTGAAATCGGAGATGCTGGGTTGGAGTGAGCACTTTGGGGTGGCTTGTCCCCCATACCCACAGGTTCTGGTACTTTCCTTGAACCATCTCAGCTTCCGAGCGTCGAGACCCTTCCTGGTGGTCCATGGAGACAGTCACCCTCAGATCAGCTGAAGTCTTTCAGCCCAGTAACCCCTGCGGAATAAAACTTCCCAACTTTCAGATATTTCTTCTCAAGAAGCCCCCACTGCTCTTTTCCATTAAACTGCTGTTAATTCAAAGCCTGTCAGCTCTCCAGAGCCCTCTGGAGCCCTGCCCTGCCAAAACTGCTCCTGTGATTGAGTTTTGTCACCTCAATTTGGGGCATTTCTTGCCTCTGAGGTCCCTGTGCCATGTTTGCTGCAAGTTGGTGGCACACGTGCCTCCACCCTCGCGGTCTGCAGAATGCTGGTTCTGCAGCTTTATTTATTTAGGGGGTGAAAAAAAGAGTTGGATGCCTTGGTTTGGTGTTATTCCTTACAAATACTCCCTTCTCTCTCTCTGCCTAAAACCTCCTGGCGGCTGCTGCCTCCTCCGGCAGGAGCTGAGGCCCAAGAGCTTAGACATCAAGCAAGAAGAGCTGGGGGACATGGTCGAGAAGGAGATGGCCTCCACCTCAGAGGCGATTGAGGACGCCGTCAGGCGGATAGAGGTGAGACGAAGCTGCAGGACGGGCCATTTGGGTGCCTCAGGGCAGCAGTGTCCATTCCTCTTCCACCCCGCTCGCTGTCACACCAAGGTGGTGTCCAACCCTTCCTCTTGCGTTTCCCAACAGGAGATGATGAGCCAGGCCAGAAACGAGAGCTCCGGTGTTAAGCTTGAAGTGAACGAGCGGTGAGTTTTGAGGGGTGGTGTGTGACAGCCGCGGGCAGGTTTCTGTGCTTTCCTCCAAAGCTGCACGTGCYACCCGGTGCTGCATCATCCTGGTGCTGAGCACGAAATTCTCTTTAGGAGGGTGGACCTTCATCTTGCACGTCTAAGCCAATTGCTCGCGGCTGCTTTGTGGGCTGCTTAGAAGTAACCTGCAGGCTGGCCGGTCTCCAAAAAAGACCCGTTTTCTAACTGAGGCCAAAGCCTGCTTCCCTGGATGCGGCGTCGGAGGATGCTGAACACTTTTCTCTTGTTTCCCTATAGGATTCTGAACTCCTGCACGGACCTAATGAAGGTCAGTACTGCAGAAACCTAGCTGGGGCATCAAGACTGTGTAAAACTCTAACTTCTCACCATCGCCAGCATTGATCCTTCTCTATAAAATCCCCATCAAACACCAAAACCTGTTTTTCTTCGTTCCAGGCTATTAGACTTCTTGTAATGACATCTACGAACCTACAGAAGGAGATAGTAGAAAGTGGCCGGGTAAGTCCTCCCCTACACTCGTCTCTCTGCACCAACATGAAATACAGGAGCATTTCCCACAATTTGCAGAAACACCGGCTGAATTTTGTGCTTTCCCGTGTTAGCGGTACTCTGGCAGTCTCGCTCGCTGGAGACAGGCTGCTCAGCCCTGTGCGTTCTGCAGACATCGCTGTCACCTTTGCAAAGCTTTGTCCATCTAAAGGCAACAGCCCGAACTTGTGTGTGCTAAACCCAGACCAAATTGGCAGACTTGGGGCTCCAAAGTTAGTTTTCTCGATCTGTGTTTAAGCAGGCCAGTAAGAGCAGCCTGAAGGACACAGAAATGCTGCCAATCCCTTGATTTATGGCTTTATATAGGAATTTATATATTGTTATATTTTATATGGGTATTTTATATGGATTTATGGATTATTGTTGTATATTAGAAACAAGTTAATACAGGCTGTAATATTCTCACAACAACAGGGGGCAGCAACAACTCAGGAGTTTTATGCGAAGAACTCGCGCTGGACCGAAGGGCTGATCTCTGCCTCCAAGGCGGTGGGCTGGGGAGCCACGCAGCTCGTGTAGGTACCCCCGGGACCTCTCCCATGGCTGCTGCGGGAGGCTCCTCTCCGGGCTCGGCTCCGTGTGCTGCGCCTGGGGCTGGCCCACACTTCTCATCACCCGATAACCCAAACTGTCCCRCTGCTGAGTCTGCATGGAGCATTATTGCTGATTCCTTATAGAGCATCGTAGCCTGGGTCAGACCACACGGTCACCAAAATAGAGACTGCCAGTTCCTCCCTGTTTGCAAAATGTGAAAGTTGCTGCAATCAAATACTCCGTGTCCTGGTTGCTGCTCAGATGGTCGTGGACAGGGTGGTTGTGATCGGGGCAGGGTATCCCCGTGCCAGTGCAGGAAATGTGGGGCCTTTTTTGGACAAAGCTTTAAAAATCTCATCCACTTCATTATGGAAACACAATCCTGCCTCCGTTGATATTTTACACCCATCCAAAACTTCTGGATCTGGGCTTTGAGTAATTGCTTTGTAAATGAGCTTTAAATCAGGCAAAGCTGCTGGTTCAAGGTTTGATGCTGATTTCTAAGGGTATAGCAGGAGGTAAATAACCTGCACTTGCTTCGTAGCGCACGGCGAGTATCTCTAATACAATCTCCCTTCTGATCCGTAACRCAGGGAGTCAGCAGACAGAGTCGTCCTGCATACGGGCAAATACGAAGAACTGATCGTCTGTTCCCATGAAATCGCTGCCAGCACGGCCCAGCTGGTGGCTGCCTCCAAGGTGAGTGTCCCAGCAGGACTGTCTGCACGCGGCTCGTCACGTTTTAAGTCATTTTGTTCCCACGGTGTTGTCCCGTGGATGCTTTCGGGCAGCAGTGTGTGGCCATCCTGTCCGCCAGTCCTGCAGCCTCCTCCCGGAGCAGGGAGGAAGGGAAGCTTTTACTATTTTCAAGTCAGTCTGTGATTTTAATCCATGTGTCTTCACCTGCATTAATATTCCCACACCTAGCAGGGCTTGCTTCAGAAATGAAGATGTGTAAAACCTCCCGTCTTCCTCCTGTCAAGCTGATTATGTAAAGAAAATGTTAATAACTAACGAGAAACCCCAAATAAGCAACTGCAGGAGCCAGCATTGAGAATGATGGATTTTGGTCCTTGCCACCTTTCCTGTTGGTGTGGGCGAAAGCGATGGGTAGAGGTTTCAGTGAGCAAATGGGGGTGCAGGTTGGGGAGAGGAGGACCCATACTGCTTTTTACAGCAGATGGTTTCAAAACTAAGAGCATGGTTAAAAAAAAGCTCTGTCTTCACCGATGCTGCTTATCTATGTGTGCTTGGCTCAGGTGGGAGCAGAGCTGGTTTGGTGGCCTGGGGCTGAAGGGCCTCGCAGGGGGTCACCTTGTCTGGTCATGATGGGGTCATCAAGAATAAACGTGTCCATTTGTCTGTCCGTCCTTTTCAGCCCCGGGTTTTCATGCCTGAGGACTGTTCTGACTGGCATGGTGTGATCGGTGTCTCTGCTCTCACGCAGAACATGGCTGCCTGAGGGCTCCCTGGCACCGGTGCGGAGGTGTCACAGCCGTCCCCGTGCTCTTTGCAGGTGAAAGCCGAGAAGAGCAGCAGGAACCTGGGCCGGCTCCAGGAGTGCTCACGCAACGTCAACGAGATGGCGGCCAACGTGGTGGCTTCCACCAAGTCGGGGCAAGAGCAGATCGAGGAGAAAGGTGAGATTTTTATGAAGAAAGGGGAGGAAAAAGAACCACCCCAAATCCCTTTCTGGCTCCGCTTTGGCACGTGAGGCTCCTTTGCAAGGGGTGCGCTCAGTGATGACCCCCCCCTGCTTTTCCCCACAGACACCATGGACTTTTCAGGCATGTCCCTCATCAAGCTGAAGAAAGAAGAGATGGAAACACAGGTATGGCCATGAGGGTGGATTTGGTGCCGCTACCCTTGAGCCAGGCTGAGGTCCTGATCCGGACCCTGCGCAAGGCGGGGGGGGTCCCTTCTTCTACCCCTCCCTCCCCCCCCCCCGCCGCAGCACGGGGGATGGCGGTGGGGGATGGCACCCCCCAGGGTGCGCGGGGCCCAGGATGGCTGTTTGGGTGCAGGTGAAGGTGCTGGAGCTGGAGAAGCGGCTGGAGGGTGAGCGGGTGCGCCTGGGCGAGCTGAGGAAGCAGCACTACGCCCTGGCCGGGGCCTACGACGCAGCGGAGGACGGGGAGGCGAAGCCGGCGCCGGCCCCCAGGCGAGGCATCCTCAAGAAGCCCCCCCTGGCCCAGAAGCCCGGCCACGGGGAGGTAGGGTCCCCAGGGAGTAAATATACACCCGGGAGGGGGTTGTTCACAGCACGAGTGACTGATATTTCGCTTTATCCCCCTCTCGTTTCAGCCCGAGCGAGACGCCAGCCCGTACCCGCCTCACGGGGCGAACTAGCAGGGGCTGGCTGTGTTTTCAGTACATCGCGTTGCCTTCGCGCTGGCGTGCCTTCACGCGCAGGGGTCTCCTCACCACCCGGCCTGGAAAACTGGATGTTTTTTTAAAAAATATATTTTTTTTTTTCCTTCACTTGATTCCTATCCGTAGAGTAGGGGGGCTCCTGCCGGCTCCCCGGGCGGCACGGGATGCCCTGCTCCTCCTGGCCTGCCAACCGGCTCTCCAGGTTTAATTTAATTTGGGGTTCATTTGGGTTAATTTTTTTTTTTTTTTAAATCTTTATCAGCACTAGAAGTTTTCAGTAAATGTAGCTCTCTACTGTACTGCTCAGACCCTTTCAAAGAACTGTGAACTGTTTTTAAAGTAGGAAACTGTGGGGCTTTTCTTGCAACCATTTTTTAAATTCCCCTTTTTCAGCCTGAGGAATAACTTGAGTTTGTTTTGGCGTGGGACGGGCCCTCAGTGGAGAGGGAGACGTTAGCCTTCAGTGGCACGAGGAGCAGGGCTTTTGTAAGGGAAAAAGCAGTTACTGGCACACACTGGCAATAAGGATACAAACATATTTTTTTTTCCTTTTCTATTTTTTATTACTACAGCAACGTCAGGGGATCAGTTGCATTATGTTTTATATTTAAGATAATTAGCAGAATTAAATCTAACTGTGGCCTACGGGAGCCAGGGGACAGAGAAGTCTGCAGCAATAAGGAATTACTGATGTGGAGAGACACGGGGGCAGAAGAAAAAGCCTTTCAGCTGTATCTTCCCTTGGAGCTACTACCACGATGTAGATTATTAAAGAAGCAATATTTAAAATACGTGTTGCAGTGCCTGGTCAGCTTGTCGGTGGGGAGGGAGCCGGTGCCGGGGCCATGGTGCGGGGCTCTGCTGGTTGAAGCAAGCCGGCCCTGAATCGTGGGGCAGCGAAAGGCAATCAAGTGCTTCGAAGGAATTAGCTAAAGCACCGGGGCAGGTTGGGGGGTGTGGGGACACCGATGTGCGATGTGGCCCTGTGGGGTGTGTGTGGTGTTATATATATGTATATATACAGCTATATATGTGTATATACACACATATATATATGGGTATATGTATATAAACATTTGCATGTACATATACCTGTGTGTGTATATATATATATATACAGATCTACACACAAATATATATATATATCTTGCTCTATTGCTACCTAGCTATAGTTATGTATCAAACTATATATTGTGTGTATCGTGCTTTTTTCCTGTGTACATACATATGTATGTGTCTTTATATAGCCACAACTATTGAGCTCTATACATGTGTATCTATATCTATACATATGTATCGCTGTAGATACAGATATGCATAGCTAGAGCGCGTCATGTCTATATGTATCTAGGTATATGTGTGCATAAATATAGATACATACATATGTCATGTCTATATGTGTAGCTATATGTATCTAGGTGTGTATGGCTCTGTGCCTATATATGTATTTTTATATATATGCATGTTTACATTTTTTTTTATATATATATATACATACACACATTTATGCGCATACGTGTATGTATAGGTCTGTATTTATGCAGTTGTCGCCATCGGTATGGCCGTAGGGCTAAGGCAGACCCACCCCCTGCCCAGCGTGAGCAGCTCCCCGGGGCAGAGTAGCACATTAATTGCTGCTGCGTATGGTCACCACATGGCTCTCACTGGTGACCAGGGTGACTGGCAGCCTTACTGAACATGAGTCGCTTAAATAAATAAAAAGCAAGCCAGCCGCAGCAGCGTGGGTGCAAGATCGGTGCTGCCTTCCAGCCAGGGCAGCCGTTACCTGCAGCCTCGGCGCTGCTCATCGGGCCCATTGGYATGCGCCTGCAAGAAACACAGATTTTGTTTATTCTACGCTTACCTGGGAGTATCTGCAGGGCCGAGTGACACTGCACCTCTTGGTGCAACTTGGATGCATCAGTGAAAGGAGAAGCCTGAAGCATTCAGAGCTCAGCGAGGATGCCCGCGACCGGGCAAACACAGCTCCCTGGTATTGAAGAGGCGATTTGTGAGGCTCCCTTTGGAAAAAAGCCTAGAATCAACATTTTCATCCAATTCCTTGTGACCCCCAAAACAATTACAATCAAATTTCATACAAGCCACAGTAAAAACCATGGCTCTTAGTTCCTATGATTAACAATAGACTATAAAGCAGTTAACTAGAATTGTAAGTTGCTGTTATCTCAAGAAAACACATTTATAAGGTATTTTATTATTTATTTTAGTTCCGTAGCAGTCTCATGATGACTTAAGATTGCCAAGGTTACATGTCACAAAACAGGCCTTACAGTTTTACGAGCAACTACTACGGGCAGCGTAGCAAGCGACAATTCTCATTTCCCAACCAATTGTATGCATAAAGTGCGTTCCACATTAAAAGGCTTTGGTGTTAATACTGGTGTTACCGGGCAAGGCAAGCAGCTGGTCTAATCCTGCAAATTATGGCGAGAGCTTCTCCAACGCAAAGATTTACACCCTTCTCAGCCTTTCCATGAAGCTACGGAGAACCTCATATCTACAGCAGCGGTGGAGGAGAGCTGGGAGGGGGTGACCCAGCCGTGTCCCGCGGGTGACTGCTGCCACATCCAGTGACAATGATGTCAAGCGAGGTCGAGACCGTGGCCAGCTCCGTACTTCTGAGTTTCGTTTCTTTCAGAAACCTTTTCTCTGGGTACAAGGAAGTGCTTTCCGCAGTAGCTCGCAGTCTATTTATAGATGGTGATAAAGATGTATTTGCTGGGAGACTGACGTCATCCTAACCACTCACAACATTACATTTCATAATGGAAATACTGATTAATCAAGAATGCTAACTTTTAAATCTTACTACCGTAAACTAGCCACAGCTATATTTAAAGAATTCAAAAATAAAACGTGGCTTTAAGAACGATGCTATGGGTAAACGTAACTTGTTCAACACCACTGCTGCTTCACTATGATTTACTTAAATTGATACTTACAGAGGCTGCAGGTGAAACAGCCCCGGCCAGCACGTACGGAGTCTCAAAAAATATCAGCAAAAATAAAAACAAGCTCCAAAGGCCACTTAAAAGTGTAACCTATGTGCTAAAGTAATTTTTATACCAAAATTAAGCTTACTGCCCAGGCTAAGTTTTTCTTAACTCCTAACTTTTTGGAAAGTATTTCCTATTTGTAGCAGACAAAAAAAAAAAAAAAAAAAAAAAAAAAAAAAATCACAAGTGCAAACTGTGTATGCCAAGGTTTGTTCTGAGACTCCCATCAAGACATCCTGCTGTACTGGATCCAATTTGCCAATGATTTTTAAATACCATTATTGTCTCTGTGGAGAGAGGAAGATGTTTAACTTTTGATGGGCTACTGAGAACAAATTTTACTCGGTACCTGTAACAAAAGCAATGGAAAATAACCAAGCGAAAGCTGTGAAATACTACATGCTGCTCCCTTCCACCGAGGTTAGCACAGTACAATTTCTTTTTCTTGAAGCAGCTTTCAAACAGCCTGTTATCAAAGCCCTCCTTTCCCCACCCTTTGGCTCCCTCGGCAGCCCAATCTCCAGTAACCACAAATTAGTTTGAACACGAGCGCACAAAGCAGCTGAAGTTCGGTAACAGCATTGCTATAGAGAGCAAAGTTTACAAAACACAAATGTCTCTTAGATCATTGGGAAAACAAAAGTCCACTGAAATCATGCACACGAATAGAAAACACTGCCGTTACATGCTCTAGGAAGTCAGGTAAAAAAAAAAAAGCTCCTGTAAAAGTATGTTTTTAAGAGCCCTTAATTAAAGCCATGAACAGCAGCCACCCATTTGCAGGGTAGGATATTTCCCTTCTGCGCCTACCCTGCCGCTAGCGGTGACGAAGGCACGAGTTACGTGCATCTGGGCAGTGCTACTTCTAGTGACAGTATTTCCTGAATAGCCCAATCAGAAAAATTACTTGGGAAATACAGAAATACCAGCTAATACAATCATTTAACAAATGCCTCCTAGGTATGCAAGTTTAAATCAAAACAGAAAAATACAAAGACGGTACGTATTCCCCTTACTAACCATCTACCACTGCCGGTAGCGTGAGACAACTAATACGCACACCAGCCCGAAGGACATTATTACACTTCCACATTTCTCCACAATCAGCATTTTCTCCTCAACCAGGTGGTCCCGGTCCAGTGCCGAGAACTGCAGCCACTTCGTCACCTCCCATCCTCTACGGGACGTGGCCGGCTTCTTTCAAGACTAATGAATCTCTCGGAAATTAGCCCATCCCGAGCAGTGGTTGCTAGAATAATGTGCAAGTTTAAGGGCACGTAGCAAGGTGTGGAATTTGCTTATGAGGTGAGAGGAAACGTTTTTAGCTTTGAAGGAAAAAATAACTCCTCATCATCATCTACAAGMGTGCAGAAAAAGCACCCTTGAACAGGTTGGAGATAGTAAGTAGTACTAGAAGATAGCCTTTAGCTTATAGCTGGATCCAGGGTTCAAGGTACACACTAGCAACTCTTCCAGCCTCGGCAGACTGCAATTTGTCCTGCAGGTAGGGAAAAAAAGTGAGGTTTGGCTTCAGGTGAGGTTGAGAGCCCACCATAGGCTGCCCAGGGACAGCCCGCTTTAGGGACAGGATGTCAGCTGGGGCACCAGAGCCTCAATAAGGCTTCTCTAAAACTTCAGTTGAGACAAAAAAGAACTCAAAACAACACGTGTCTCGTTTCTAGTGACAAAGTCTCGGAGAGGTGAACAGACATACCTGTAAAAGACTTGTATCAGGGTTGATTAATACACAACCAGAAGAGGACTCTCGTTACAGGAACAACTGCTACTGAAGGATCTGTGTAGGCTTGTACGGCTTCCGAAGCCAGCTTCCAAAGAGAAGGGACAAGTCAAGACCACGTGGAATACTGCCAGCGTATCACTGACACACCACTTGCCTTTTTTGTGTTACTTTGCTTTTTTTATTATCCATTACGCAACCGACATGTGAGTCCCCTACCTGGCAAGCTCTGACCGGACGGGGTTACCTCTCCTTTGCACAGGGATCGATCCCACCCAGAACGATCTCCTGGTGCATGTGAGGCATGGGAAAGGGCCATCTGAACCCCAGTTTTGGAACAGGCACTTCTTGAAGTTCTGCACGCACCTTCTTCAAGCTGCAAAACCCAGGCGTTGCTGCAAATTCTTAGAAGTCGAGTTAAAGAACTGCAGCTTTTACGTAACACCATCCCCTTCCCTCGCCCACCTGCACTGACTCAGCACAGCAAGTTTTCCTCATCTGTAGTTTCCAATTTCTGCATCAGCAGAAGGTTATCAAATCTCCGTAGCCACCACAAACGGAATGTATCAAGAAACAATTAGAAAAGGGATTTTCTTCCATATATTATCAGTTATTCTGCAGCAGGACTTGTATTTCACATTGCTATTAAAGCGACAGATATTGCAGAAAATTACATCAGGTCTTTTCTGCCCTCTGACTCATATTCCTAAATAACTTTGGTTGACTCATTTCTCCTAACTTGACTTGGCTGAAAACGAAGTTTTTCCTCTATTAACAAGTAAGTGGCTTTCCCCGTTCCTTCAGTTTTTCCAGGTGAAGATTCTAAACACTTCCACTATTCAGAGAATTGTAGGAAACTAAAACAAGCGAAGGGACTCTACCTGGCAAGACAGCCCACCTACCTCGTTGCCATGATTACAACGTGCAGAATCTACTCTGAGCATACCCATCCTGTATCAGCTACATACAAAATGGACTCGCTATATCCAGTCACTAAAAACATGACCAACAGATTTACTATGAATAATTAAAGTTACTTTCTTGCAAATTTATGTTCTACATTCACCTACAACCGTTGCTACATAAAAACCACTATTAGTATTGAAAAACACTGACATAACTCGACCGTGATTAAATGAAGCCACAACAGGAACACGACACCGAGAGAGATATGCTATTTTATTTAAAATCAGACCACAGTAGATTACAGAAAGACTTATTATGCAAACAAATCCACTGTACGTTTCACAACTTGCTAGGCATATAAAATTGCCCYGTTAGGAGACTGTCCAGGATTACACAGAGGAACTGTTCAGGTGCAGGACGACTCTACCTCCTCAGAACTCAACATTTGCCAAGTAGCTCTATATTCAGGCTAAAGGAATTGTCGATTTGAGCTCTGTATCTAAGTCATTATTCCAGTTTGAGAGGGCAGAGAAGTCCCAAAAGAGGTCAAGACTGAGGTTGTGGAAGTTGGGGCATTAAACATAACGGTTACCCATGACCGGACTGTGCCCAGGGCTCTGCCTCCTGGCATCACATGAAAGCTTATATTCTCTATAGTCCCTCCAGGGTCACTGGTACAAGGGTGACCTGCGTGGATCAGCTGCACTAGAACAACTGACTCCGCTTCCTCTAGGAGACAGCACTGAAGTGCAGTGAAACTCATCCTTGAGTTTGAACCATTCAATGCTGATCAATCAAACAACCTAACCACATACAATTGAATTAGTCATAACTTACAAAACTGCATACAAAAGACTGGCAAAAGTAATGCCATCCAAAGAGAGCATTTTCAACGCTACCAACACTCTAAAGCCATGTGACACATTGTATTTAAAAGATTCTTCTCCACTCCAATTGCTTTGGGGAAGTATATGCTATTTGCAGCAGACATTAAAAATCCTCAAGACAACATAATAATATATATATTTTGGCAAGCATACTGAGCCACCCCCTCTCAAGTCTCAGCTTGCCTATGGCGTTTTAATCTCACTATCTTATAAACAGTGCAAATTAGTATGATTCTAAACATCCTAGCCATAGCAGAATTTATTTATTAGCTATAACAGAACAGGAGAAGCTGTCGAAGGGCAACAGGTCAACAGCACTGACACATCTCTTGCCCGACTCATTCAGGTTAGTGTTTTGTAACATTTGTTTCTGAAAGCATTTAAACAGTTCTCCACAGTCATCTTTCTCCTTTACCCTTAAACATTACCAGCAGTCAAGTATATATTTACAGTTTGTGCACACACACACACAATTAATGGCAAAACGTTTTCCATGAGCAGCTGGATTTCAGTTATGAGATTGCTATAACTGAAACATCACATTAGTTACATTATCTATGTTCAAACTTTTATCCATCAATGAAGGCAACTATATACTTACAAATAGCAGATACAGCCTTTGTTTTTTCTGAAGTATGAGGGTGAGTTTTTTGTAAAAGAAAGTGCTCTTGAAGAGCCCTTAAATTAGAGTTACACAATGGCCATTCAAATGATAAAAATGCTAATATCCTAGTATTACAATCACAAGTAGTGATCCTAAGGCACATCAGCCACATGCATATGCAATAATGCATTGCTTTGCTTTCAAACAGAAAAATTGCATTAGCTTTGTCTGTATTTAGTTTGCACAAGAGTTTGTTTTTAGATAAAGTATCCCTGAAAGGTCATATTATCACAAAAGTTACCAAAAGACAGAAAATTTAACAAGTAGTAAAAATATTTTTGGACTACTACCACCAATAAAGTTAGATACATAAAATGCAGTGCAAATTCACAATACACTTATCTATCACCTCCATCACTTCTGAGGATTTTCAACCCTCGGAAAAAAAGTTGGCACTTGATAAGTGTAAAATATACCTGGTTGTTTTTATTAAATGTTAGCAAAACTAATTTGAGAGTGTTTTAGAGTTTTTGTGTAGCAGGCTCAAAGTACGAATTTCTGTACTCAGTCACCACCCTGGTAGCTCCCACCCACTTTAATTCTTTCTAGGACATAAATCATTTCTACAGCAGACTTACGTTTAGCATTCAGATACAACAGTTGCCATCCAAATACCAGCACTAATAGCACAGCAAAATTACTTTGAAACGAGTCATAATTAACCATGCTTATACAAAGCTTCAATGAGAAAATAATACCAAGAAAAGATATTACACTATTTTAAAAAAACACATCCTGTACCATCACTAGATTACAGAAAAAACACACTTTGCAAACAAATCCAATGCACATTGCTTCACAAAATCCCCCATCTATAGAAACTTTCCAGACTTACACTGGGGAACTTGTTCAGATGCCAGTAACACTGACCCACCTTCTGCCCTTTGTCTTCAGAAGGCAAAACAAGCCAAATAATCATATTTTCAGAATAGAGAGCTTCCTGTTATGAGCCTAATTTGAGATTAGTATTTGCTAGCAACCACCACACTCCAGAGGAAATGATTAAGGGACAGTGAAGGGCCTTACGTAAAGGAAAAAAAATAGATACTCTATTTTGACTGATGCTGTTTGTAGTACAGGCTTCCAAACAATGTAGTGCATTCCAGGATAATGATATGAAAATGTTCTGAAATAATGCAGGGGCTATGACAGATTCTGGACTGTGAGTTTCTTAAATTACCATCAATAGTTCAAAGTTGTTTGTGGATGTGAGAAATTGATAATGAATTTATGGACACATTCCGCACAAGCAACAAGCGTTAAGATTTGCCTCTGCCAATGCTAGATTAAAATACCAGTGTGTGTCTGCACCTTAGGCTTCAAGAGTCACATTGAGAACGAAATCTGAGCTCCCCTAAAAAGCCTCCCGCTCCGGTGGCATAAGTAGTCCAGAATGGATTATGTAAGATGCAAACAGCCACCGTGGAGTTCAAAAAGCTTTTCTGTTTTGCCTGCTTGCAGAGAAACAGTAACTGCAAATTCCAGATAGATACGCATGTCAAGAACTGCAAAACTAAAGGAAATGGGAAAGTTAAAAATAGTTCTGCCAAGCGAGAGACTGAGTTTGAGGGATAAAATGAAATTGCGGAGCTTCAAGTGGGCAATTACATGATGTGAAAACCCAGTATTTGATTAAGAAAATACCCTGCCTAGATTCCTGGAATCACATGATATCAAAAGCTAAGCACCTGTGTAAAAAAATCACTTCTGTATCCAAGGTGTGGAAAAAAAAAAACAACCACGTAAGAAAGAGTCTTAATAGGCAAGGAAATAAAAATGCCTGGTAAAGTTTCTATAAAACTCTAAACTGGCTCTACAAACAGTTTAGTTTAATTTCAAGAGACCAGGACTTTCAGGATATCAAGCTATTTAGGAGTGGGAGGAGTGTGTACTTTTATTATGAAAAGTCTAAGTAACAACTGAAATGTAGAAATGAAACTCTTGTAACTTTTACTGTCTAAAAACCATAGAACATTTTCTGACAAGAGTTTCAGCTCAGTGAGCTCTGAAAATGTTGTGCACCTGGCCACAAATGCCGTTGTCTGGGCACACTGCAAAGGATGCTGATGCGGTCCATTGCAACTCTTTGCCCAGCATTCAGATATGGTTGTTACTATCAAAACACTGGCACTGATAGAGAATTCTTTAGAGAGACAAATAGCTCCCAGTTTGCCACACATACATGCAGCTGCAATGGGAATACATCAGAACAGAAGAGGATGCTGATTTACCATCACTAAAGAATTCAGAGCATGATTCGATTTTTAATGTCAGGAAATCCACTATACGTTGTTTCACAATTTGATGGATTTACAAAATTTAGACCCTATCACCTTCCTAGAAAAACCTTGTCACTGATACTTGAAAACAAAAATAATCACATTTACCAAACGCAATTGCAAACCTCTGTGCCACAGCTCGGATTTTGTACTCCATTGTGCAAAAAACAGAGGCTTTCCATTGCCTACATTAAGTCTCTGATGGGGAGAAAAAGGAAATATAAGCACCAATACATAAGTTAGGCGCACCAAAATATTCACTGGAGGATAAAGCCAGGATGTGGCGGAAGGCGAGGTGGTCTTTGGGGAAGAGCTGGAGGATACTGTGGTACAAACTGAGATGGGTATCCTGGCTGTGGCATTTGACTTGCAGGCTGAACTCCTGGTCGAGGGGGGAGAGGAGGATACGGAGCACCTGGATAAGAAAGAGCTGGTCCTGAACTCATGGCTGCAGTAAACGGAGTAGGAAAGCGTCCTGCTGGGACTGAAGAAGGTGGAGGCGGTGGTATTCGTCGGGGCACAACTGAAGGAGGAGTGTTTGCATCCGAAGTGTAGGAATCTTGAGGTGCTGGTGTTGTCTCGGGTGCTCTCGGCTGAGCCTGCGGCTGAACCTGCGGAAGTCTCTGTCCCTTCAGCACCATTTCTTGGAGCTTCTCAATTTTTACACGTCGCAGGTGAGCCAGTTTACGCTTGCTCTGGTACTCATCAATGAAGGAATCCAGTGGTATTTCACCATCAAGAAATTTTTCTGCCATATTCTGTCAAATATGGAACAATCTCTTAGAAAATGGCATACTGCAAGAGAATCTAAATGGCTGATATCCTAAAAATAGCATAATTTTGCCTGTGATTTTCCAGCTTGCGTGTGGAAGATGACTAGCATACTAAGAATTCTGAGCAGAATTTTGAATTCGTTATTACTCAGAAGCATTGGGAGTTAAGTATCATTTTTGCTTAAATTTATACTGAAGCAACAGCAGTAAGAACATCTGAATCTAGCTCTGAACGTTCCCCTGATCATCAGAGATGGGAACAAATCAAGTTCAACAGCTTTCCAGATTGCCAGCTAAGCTGAATTACAGCTCAGTACTGCTTGCAATGCCAACAGAAACACTGAGAACTCTGCAAGCCTCAGTACAGAGAGGCAGATTATTGCTAAGCCAGGTTTAATACTCACACTTACTTGTGGCTTTGGGTAAATGATGTTTAATAATTAAGAGAGGTGACCATACATATAATCACAAAGTTCAACTTGTCCTGGGAATGTCTTTTTGTGACCACAACTCACGGCCAATAAACAGATTTTTCCCCTGAGGCTAACATGCTATGTAGTTATAGAGAACGTCCTACAGGCAAATCAGCAAACAAAACCAAACACTTCCATTATTCTGAAAACAGACCACCCTTCAAGCACTTGTATCACAGTGAGTGGTGACTACTGGCACCTAGACAGATATGTTGAAATCATAATGGAATATTCCACCAGAAATGCTGGAGAAAAAACTGCAGGCACAGTTTTTCTTAGGTTGCTAACTGACATTTGTAGTGAATATAATACATATATGCAAACACCATTAAAAAAAATTTTCCACATTTATACGCTATGAGTTTGAAGGCAATACCAAGGAACTAAGAGGGTTTGGCTTTCTTTTCTGAAAAGGAGCGTTTTCTCTCTTAAACTTCAAAGATGTTAAGAGTAAAAAATTACTCAGATAAAAAAAATTTCTCGCTGAAACCAAATGACTGTTCATTGAAGTTCAAAGCAAAGACCAGACCGTATTCTTAAAAATATCCCTTTAGTCCATTACATGTTCAACACTATACTGCAGCTATGTACATTCAAAGTCTTCAGTAATGGGTATAAGCGGCAGAATTGAAGCGTACTGTCATTACCTCTGTGTCTTCCTCAATCTTAGCCCCCTCTGTCTGAAGCAGTGCTAGCAGTGTCTCCAGCGAAGCATTACTGGATTGTCTGTCTGTAATGGCACAAAAAGAACAGTAAGTGACAGCTGGCTCTAAGTGACTTCTAACTGAAGCTATACAGCCTCAGCAAGCATAAAAATTTCTAAGGCACATATGTACAACTAGCATACTCCATTGTTTTACACAGGATGATTATTAAGTACTTTAGGAATATTGTCAGAGTGCTAAAAGTTGAAAGTTAATTACAATGATATATTTTAATATTGAAAGACAAAGCACTTCAAGTGCAGTATCAGACATACAGTACTTCATAATTCAGTATGAAATGAGAAAGTTAAATGCAATATTCCATTTGATTTATGATTAATTACTGAAAATTCAAATTATGTTTTGCTTTTTAGCAAGGTAAAAGAATTTGATCATTTAGAGAACAGTAGGTCAACAATAGGTAGGTAACCACACAGTAATAGGAGTCTACAGTATCTGTTACTAGGTGTAACAGATACTTAATAAATCATGAGAAGCATGATCTATTTCAGAACTACACGAGGATGACATTTCATTTTGTACCCTAATTCACACAGCTAAAAACGAGACACCAAAAACAACAACAAAAAAACATGCAACAGATTTACATTCACTTAGAAACAGCAAATCATAATCGTCAACAAAAAATGTYACCTAGTTTTGTTTTCTTTATCTGGTACGCTTCAAAAAGAACTTGCAGCTCTTGATATTTTTCAGTCAAATTTGATTTCAAAGACTCCAACTTTGGCTGGTACAAAAGATTGCCTTCTGCCAGACTGCGGTWGCTGGCCMGWGTCATGTCCTTGCTGTGTTGAACATTTTGGGCCKGGGGGAAAAAAAAAAAAAAAAAAAAG
>JAYKAV010002966.1:51959-89815 GCA_035582835.1 Phoebastria nigripes
AGGGGGCTCGGGGCGGGGGGCGGGGGGTCCCCGAGCCTGAGGGAAGGAGGGTGCCCAAGGGCGGTTGCTGGGGGATGAGGCCGGGGTGGCCTGAGGGGATCCGGGGGCGGCCAGGGCGAGCCGGGCCGTGAGGAGAGGGGAAGGCTGGGGGCCTATAGGGGAGCCCATGTGAGGGTCTCTGTGTTGGACGAAGCCCACCRTGGGGTCACAGCGCACCAGGCCTCCAGCCCCCGGGCCCGAAGCTGAGCAGGAGAAGGGTCCCAGGGTGTCGGTGGCTGGCCCGGGGAAGGCTGCCCGCTGAGAGAGGCCGAGTGGCRTTTCCTAAAGACAGCGGGTCTCAGCGTCGGCCTGCGGAGCCCCTCACAGAGCGTGCTTTGTCTGCCTCGCTCATGTGATGCCCGCCCGGTGCTCGAGGCCCTCGGTGTCCTGAGGGATGGCGGCTGTTGCAACAGCGGAGAGGTCAAACRGCTCGCTGGGATGGCTGGGGCTCAGTGGTTTCATTTCACAAACCGGCATGGGGAGTGGACTCTGTCCTATGCCCTGCAAGACGTGGAGAGCTGAGCTCTGAGCCTTCATATCAACACCAGATACAGCCAGTTACAATGCTCCTGCCTGGAAGTATTGTAGGCACTCTTGTTCTCCTTTTGTTTGTAACTGCACAGCTGTAAATTAGGAAGGAAAATCAGTAGAATTATTTAACTCGTACTTCCTTACCAGGTTGGGACTTGGCTACAGTAAATCTCAAAAGAGTGACTGGATTATTGTTCTCAAGCCTAGGCTGAATACCTATTTAGGTTAAAAATAGCTAAAAATTGTATCTTGCCAAGCTTTGGTGCTAGGTCTTTTTGTCCATCTTAAGCACTTTCTTCTTCAAGAGTGAAGGTCAAGAAATGATATATCAAAGATGTATTTTATGGTGAATTTAAATACTTCTGAAATGTAATGTAGCAAAAGCTCTGCATCGATTAAAACATTATAGCTAAATCTTGTTCTTCTGATTTATATCTATTAAGTCACCAACACTTCACTAGGCACTCCGTGGTAACACTTTGGAGCAGTAGCTCTCCAATTACTACTGATGTTAGCATAGCTGATAAAGACAATTATGCCTGGAAATAATTAATTGTGTTAACATAGCCTAAGTTGTATGCATCTCTAGGCATGCACCACCTTCCTGGCCTGCTTTTGTAGCTAAGGGATCGTGGGCGTGAGTGTGCTTGTTTCCATGTGTGTAACACCAGAAAGAGAACCAGAACGAGTGCATGAGCCAAAGGAACAGGGTAGGGAATGGCCATGTGGTCATTGTCCTTTGTAGTTGACATTTTTGATCTAACTAGGAAAAAAAAAATCAATACAGTGAACTGAATCAATCTCTGATGTAATGCTATTAAAATGTAATGATGTTACATTCAGGAAGTGACCTGATACTTCCTGGAAGAACTGAATGAAGACATGACAGCTATACGTTTGTTCTTTTGTCCTATAACTAAACTCAGCTCTCCATGCCTCTCACCCCCCCCAAAGCCCCCTCTGTCCTTATTATCTGCAGGTAGTAAAGACCAACAACGTGACACTGCTAGAGGAAGGCTTCCTGGCCTTCTGGCTGCTTTGTGCAAAGCTACTGTACAACCATGATGCAAACCAAGTGTATTCAGAAGCAGGTAAGTGCGAGGTGTTTGTGCAGCAGGAAGCTGAGCTGAGCTTGCTTAGGGTGGGGAGAAGGTGATTAGCAATACGGGCATGTGTCCACTCATCCACGTCAACACACCTGCCTGTTGCTGTGGTATGCGCTGAACTCTTCCTTGTGTGGGGTGCTCTGCTCGGAGCACAGATGGGTAAACAGCTGTACCCCTTGGCAGTGACATGGGTTTGCACGGCCACTACAGCCTGACCTTGTTAGTTAAAACCAGTAGATAGTTGCCATGCCAACACGATATCATATACCGTATTTGCACATGCCCATCAAAAAGACAGAGTTACACCCTTGTGTTAAACCAGATTGTAAATCTGCACATATAAACATACACACATACACATATATATACACACACACACACAAATAGAGGAATTAGTTGAGGGATTAAAAGAAGCCCTTTCTTCCCAAGGACGTTAGTGATTTTAACTTCATAGCATAGCTAAATAATTGGTATGGGGGGAGTGTGGTTTAGAAGAGTCTGACTCAGCTTCATGTTGTAAATCTAGTTTTACCACTGCCTTTCTGTGTGATCCTGAGTGGAGTTCTCAGCTTCCCTCAACCATAGTGCCTTTTGCTTAAAAAGAAGTATAATAATAGTAACTGCTCGGTCCCAGGCTGAGTGTGGAGAGGGAAAGTTCACGCTGAATAACGCTTGTAGAGGTGCTCTGGGCGAGTGTCTCTGGTGAAGGGCACTACAGTATGATAATTGTATTGTCAATATGCTGTCAGGAAAGATGGTTTACAGTGACCTTCTAAGGAGCTTTTCTGTAACGATTCTAATTTTTGTTTATGTTGCATGGGGTTGATGGAAGTTCACTGCTCTAGACATCAAGGAATGGATTATTTGAATTAGTCAATGGTAATCTGTATTAAAGTTAGAAGCCGCATAATGCAGAACAATGAAGTCCTCACAAAATGCACAAATGAACATAACTCATTTGTGCTTAGGTACAACATATATTAAAAATACCACTTCTCCCTATGTAGATATGTTTGGTTTCTGGGGATGTTGGAGAGGAGTGTCTATATTAAACATCTGGTCTGCTTTTGAGTACTTTGATCAGCATCTGCATGTGATTGAGTTCTCAAGTTTGGCCAGAAAAGCAGCTGAGGTTGAGACACGAGATAGGGGTCAGACGCTTTTGTATAATTATATATTCTACTTGGACAGGTAGGAAGGTGCCTTTCCATTCAGCAGTTTTCATGAAAGATAAAGGTTTTGTGGCAGCACATCACTTGGACAGAATATGAAGGATTGCAGATAAACTAGGCTTTTAGGCTACAGGGATTATCAAATATTGCAGTGCTGCAGGCTGAGATTTATCAGCTACGAAGCCCTGCTTCCTATTTGCCTTTGCTAAAATCCTTTTGAAAGGTGACAGTATTCATGAACATTAAAACTGTAAGCAGGCAAAGTACAGAAGTGTACTTATTACAGCAGAAATGGAACAAAAAAATTGGGAAGATTACAGTGGAAACCATGTCATGGTGAATAAGGAGTCAGGCTTCAGTCTTGGGGAGAACTGGCATCCAGCCTAGTTTAAATTAGATGTTAGATTTTTTTTCTTCTTAAACTTGATCCTGGATTTCCTTCTGTCACCTCATATCCTTTTACGGTCAGTAGCACTGTAGCCATGCATATTTATTAGACTTAGACATATTTTGCAAGTCACCTTCACAACAACTTCTTTTCTTTTCCTGGAAAAACTGGTTGGTTATGTAGAGACTGAATTTGCAAGTCTAATCTTTGGCGTTCATTAACCCTTATTAGTCTGGTTGCTCAACGGACAGATAAGTTTTCAGGCTTATTTGCAATTTAATTTCCTTCTCTATATTAATTGCAGTCCATACTTCTGTTTAGATTTCATAATCTAGATTCCTTCACACATGAAAATGACCTGCATATTCAGAATCCTGGGAGAGAAACAGTGGTCCTGTTTGAGAGTGAACAGTGGTCCTGCTGTTTGAGAGAGCAAGAATTAATTGTTAGTACTTCTCTCCTTTCTTTCAGGGAGCCACAGGCATGAGAAGAGGAGCAGGTTTATATACCTGCAAATACTTCCTTTGCCTTAAGCTCACAGTGAAGCTAGGGTAGAAAAGGCAGATACTGTTTTTCCTCCCCAGACTAAGACACATCTCTGAACCTGAGCTAGAAGCACTCTCTCTATTTGCTTGTGGTATTTCCAGACCTGCTGAAGGCCTAGAAAGCACACCCACTGAAACAAACACAGTTGCTTATTGAGGCAGAGGTTGATGCACCGGGAGACAAGTTGTTGGAATAAACACAGCTGTGTTTTTTCCATTACACTGTGTTCTCATTTACTGGGTCAGTCAGCCACATATCTTGTCTGTGCAAAGGTATGGGGGTAAATACATCTCCTTGCGGAATCACTAGGACTATAGGATATACTCTTGAACTTCATCTTGGATAGGGTTCTCCAATGTTTAAATCAAATAAAGCTGTGGTTATACCTATTACAGGGAATGGTTAGAGCTTATTAATAGTGAGGAAAATAACCTGCTATGGAATATACAGTCAACCTTTGTAATCAATGGTGCTTTCAAACACCTAATTGCTTCCAACTCTGCCACGACAGTCTTCAAGCCGTGCTCCCTGAGTTAAGGTTTCAGATAAACCCATCTGAGTTCCCTGCGGAGAAGACTGTTCCTTTGGAGGAGAAGAAACTTTTTATCTGCATGGCTGTAATTGAGAAGCTCCTGAACAGATCTTGTTCGCGTTCCCATGTAAATGTCAACTCTGGGCAAACCCACAGCCACAAAATACTACAGTTCACGGTTTCAGAGGGAACAGTGGCCTTGTTTCCAGGAGAATAGCCTGAAATACAGACTGCCCACAGGCAGCGGGGCTCAAGGGATGAGGCAGCTCCAGGAGTCGGCTTGTATTCCAGCACTGGAGCAATTCCCACTGCTGCACTGGGTTAAGCTCATCTTCACTGCTGGGCTTAGGTTGGCTAACAGGCATCTCTGACCCCAGTGTTCACTTCAAAAAGAGGTCATAGTTGGAATGATTTTGAAAAGCAGGATCTTCTGTAGAGTCACAGGGGTTGTACTGGGCCAGCAGAAATGTCTGCATTAGATGAATACTGCTGGATCCCTGGTGGTGTGTGGAGCTCCCACCAGGCTTCCAGGCCATAAGAAAACCCTCATAGCTTTAGCGTACAGGCAGATCCACTTGTCACACACCAACAGCACAATGGAAGAACTTGTTCAAGCCACAAGATGTAAGGCTCAGTGGAAAAGTAGCCTTGAGTTATCTGGATGCAAAAGAGAGAATTCAGCACCTGTGGCAATGAACAAAAGTCGGGCCCTGTTATCAGCTTGGACTGGTGCCACCAGCAGAGACAATCTGCCGTTTCCAATGTGCCATTTCAGTTGAAGCTGTTTGGACCTGATGTGGGAGTACAATGCTGAGATTATCATCACAACAGGCTTGGGAAGCAGGGCTCCCTTCCTGAAATTCACTGTAGTATTTGCAATAAAACTAATCTGATTGTATCCTCCAATTCCCCTTTTTGCAGCACTGCCTGGGAGGGACACACACGATACGATCAAATCCTCTTTTCTGGCATCTCTTGTACTAACGAGCATTGTCCTACCAGCACTTCCCAGGGTGAGTCGGCTTCCCTAGTTCTCAGGTAACCCAATTTTTTTTTTCCCAGTTTTTCAATTAAGCAGAAATTAATTCCACTTCTATGAACCGCTGGCCACATTCTGCTCACAGGTACTGTTAAAAATGCAGAATTAATCACTTGCCCTCTGGCACTGGGTGGAACCCCCAACCTCTTCATACCCACAGTGCAAATTTTCATCAAGCAGGAACGTACTGGCCATTTACTGAAGTGAACTGAGGAGTTCACAGCGCGACAGAGGTTTCCTAAGTGAAGGGAGATAAGACAAAGGGAGCTCTCATTCTTCCGAGGCACAGATTTTTATCATATCACAAAAGCAAGCAGCTGAAAAGATTCCAGTCACAAAGCACTGTGCTTTGAGAACGGGTTAGCCTGCCTGCCCTTTCGTGTGAGACTGACTACCGGATGGGATCTGGGATGAAAACAAGTTCTTAAACAGGTTATACCTACTGCTATGGCTCACATATCAGATGCTGAAGTCTTTTACATACCTAATTCTCTGTAGGTTCTTCTTGTAATTCCCCGCAAGGGAGCCAGAACATGTGCAGTGTGCAGCTGTATTCAGCCATCATCTCAGATGAACATTACCTTGAAAACCATGAATGCAAAAAACACCCCCACTAGATTGGCTCGATGTTGAGTGGCAGAGGTAGTATTTTATTTTTTGAGCATCCCTCCTCAAGGACACTAAATAGAGTTTGTAAAACATCACTAAACGAAAACAAAACATCGCCAACAACAAAAATGTAAAACTGCCAAAAAGTAAAACACAGCAGCATTCAAATATCAGAAAACATGATAGCTAAAGTGCTTGAGATAATTTCTTAACTATGCACAGTCTGAAGTCAATCTTCCCCGTATAAATGCTATTTTTCAATAGCACCTGCCTGGCTGCATAGGTTTCTTCACCAGTCTGTGGCAGGATAACACTACTAAGCCAGAGCCATTACCCAAAAGGGCTAGGAGCAATGTATTTCTTTCTATCCCTCATACTAAAAGAAAGTTAATAAATAATATTCAAAGAAACACATTTTAAAGTTCAGGCAGCTGAAGTCGGACTTCAAGGAAAGTGACTGTACGGATTTCCCATGCAGTGAAGTCGCTAGCATGGCCTGAAGCTGAACAAAGCTTTGGTGGGATTTATAAAGTGCTGTCTTTTAGTATTTTATGCCTGTCTTTAGTAGTGTTTTTTTCAAACCAGCACCGGGGTTGTGAGTTAAAAAAATTCTGAAATAACAGACCAATTTTCCGTGGATGCTGGAGCCAGACAGACATTCCACAGTGCACACAAATATATTAAAAAAAAAACAACAAACCCAAACCAAAAAACCCCCAAACCCAAAACCTAACCCAATTATGGTGAAATTTTTCATCCTTAAAAGCAAACACCCACCAAGCACCAAGAAGAGCAAATCTGAAAGCAACATCTGCCTCCCGGTCCCCTGGCTCATTCCAGCAAGGATGGTTACTACATGATACAAGCTCAGCAGCAATGGTTGTGAGCCTGAGCCTGCAGGCACTCAGTGCAAAACTCTCCCAGCATTGAGCCCCATGGGAGCGATCCAGTTTTCATGGAAGCCAAAGGGAGCTCCCTACAGACTTCAGCAGACTTTGGATTGGCCCCATAGATTGATAGCGGGAGCAGGACTTTGTTTTACAGTCACTGTTTTTCTATCCAGCCACAAAAGCCACCCCCTGAAATTCCTTGGAGGGGTTTTCAATTTTCCCCTCCATGCATGCATTTAACATCCATTACAGTTAATAGCAGTTACACATGCATATCAATGGGAGAAAAGTCCCAGTCGAGAGGAATTACTGGTAGTAAGAAAAGAAACCCAGTAGAAAYGCTGGGAATTGCTAAAGACCCAACTCCCTGGAATAAATCCGTTTCCCTGTTTACCCAGCCGGCATCTGCCYGCCGGACCATAATGCAGGAAGCGCTATAGTGTGTGTTTGTGTGTGCACGGGTGCGTGACGCGCGCGGGGTGAGCAAACGGGCGTCGTTCTGCAGCGTGCAAGCCYGTCGGCAAGCCGCCTCCTGTCTCAGCATCCCAGCAAGCATCTCGAGCGCCGGCCCTCGCCGCTCTCACTTGTGAGCCGTGTTGTTGTAATCGTCCTGTGCCACGGCCGGCAGGGAATGGTCTATCCTGAACTCTTCCTCCAGCCCRCCGGGCACCTTCGCTGAATCCCCCCGGGCTGCGGGTTGGCGACTGTCCGCGCCGCTCCCCTCCAGCCCCAGGATCTGTCTCTGCACCAGCTTGGAATAAAGGCCTCCTTCTTCCATCAGCTCCTTGTGCGAGCCCTGCTGCACCACGCGGCCCTTGTCCAGCACAATGATGTTGTGTGCCTTCTCGACAGTGCTCAGCCTGTGAGCTATGACAAGCACCGTGTGGTTCTGCAAGTCGCTGTAAATCGCCTGCTGAATCTGTGCAGGAGGAAAAGACATTAGTGCCCGAGCGTCACTGGCTCCGCTTTGGAAGGAAGAACAGCAGCTTTGTGGTCTGTGTCAAGAAACCTCTGGATGGGAGGTTTGCTCTCCTCTGGCTACACAGAGGACACAAGACTCCCTGCAGCACTACCAGCACCAGCATGTCCATCCCAGCTCCCGGCTCTCGCTGTGCAGCCCAAAAGACCGTCTCAGTCCAGTCAGCCCGCAGGCGCGGTACGCGCACATGCACTGCCAGGTCTGGTCCTGCAAGTTGGGTTCTTGTTAGAGCTGGGCCCCAAATTTGGAGGCCACGTGGTGTTGGCATGGACTGCAGGAAGCCAATACCTGGTAAGTGCAGCTGCTCAGAAAAGCAGGGCTATTTCCTGGATGTATCAAGGCAAAGCAGGAGAGAGTTGTTTTCTAGCCAAGAGACAGACAATGGCACTAAGGTCTAAAGGCAGGCAGATGGCCACCAGGCCACAGGTCACACTGACACCCCTGGCTAGCCAAAAAAAGCCCCTGGCTGGCATCAGATACCACACACATGGCTGAGGACCTGCAAGCCCAAGAGCTGCTCCAAGGTCAGATGCTCACGCTGCCCCACACCATGGGCCAGCAGTGCTCATCCTTCGGGACTGGAAGACATGTCCTCACACCTCAACCTTGAACTAGCTTTCCCTCATGTCATTAAACCAGTGAGGCCAAACTGCTACTGGTAGAGCTGTTTGGTCATCACATCCCAGCCAGATAAACCCAGCTCAATTCACAGAAAGCTCAGGGCCTTTCCTGCCAGCGTGGTTTCTTCGGTGCCTCATCTGGGATTTTAGCTCAGGCAGTCCTACTCTGCCTGCTGCAGTACCATTTTTTAGGGTCTTCCTCCRTATCCTGTCCTAAAAGGCTGCCCAGTGCTGCTGTATGCCAATTAACACTTTTCACATTTCAAAAATTGGCAGAGATCCCTATCTCATCAGGTTTGTCAGGTGTTGGCTGCTGTGAGCAYGGGATTATTCCCTTCTTGGTGGCTACAGCAGTGTTGGAAGCAAATTCCTGCTCAGGAATTAGCCTCTTACCCAAACCTCTGATTGCACCGTGTCAAGACTAAGCTTGTCCACAGGCTGGAAATTGGAGCTACAGTCTTTCCTCCAAACCCAGATTGYCCCTTTGGCCCAAACACCTGAGTCACCTACTCACCGCATGTTCACTCTCCGCATCCAGTGCGCTCGTGGCTTCATCCAGGATTAGGATGGGGGGGGTTCGGATCAAGGCCCTGGCAATTGCCACTCTCTGCTTCTGGCCACCTGACAGCTGGGCTCCTTTTTCACCTGCCTCTGTTGGGTCAAGAAAGAGAGGAAAGGGTCAAAATAAAAATCAAGAGCTGCCATCAAGTTCAGTTCCCAGCCAGCAGCATCAGGTRTCATGGTTTGAAGCAAAGACCAGGTAAATGCTTCTGCTTCTGCTCACTTGGCAGAGCAATTTAAATGAGTTAAACATCCCCGAGGCTGCAGTCCTTCCCTCCAGCAGCAAGTTCTCCACTGTTGTCCCAAGGTCTGAGGCACTGATGCTCATGGAAACAACGCAGAGAAGTCCCTGAGCCTGGGAGATGATCCAAACCCCGAGCCCCCCTCCTGCCTTGGCCCATGCAACTGCGTGGCTGCCATCTCTCCCTGCAAGTCGGGCTCTGGAGGGTGTGCAACCGAGGCAGCAGTGAGGGGAAACCAGGACCTCACTGCTGGCTCCCATAAACACGAACCATCATCAGTCTGACCTGCCTCCTCACAAAGTCCCACTGTCACAAACACATCAGCTTTTATTACTATGGATTTATCACAGGTTTATTTTCTTCCTATGCAGGTGGGGTGGTACACAGCTAACTGCTTGGGTTCTGGGCTTTTCTCCTGATCACTGCACTGAAAAATGGGAAGACTGCCAGTGCCACATCTCCGTAACATTGCCGGGCACCGGGARCCAGACTGGTCTGGATGGGATGGGGGATGCTCACCCCGCTGCCACAGAGCAGCAGCAGCAACAGAAACATTCTCCTGGCATGGGCTCAGAAATCCTCCGACAGCTCAGTCACCCCAAAAGGCAGCCAGGGTGCTGCACCTCTCCAGGTAACTGCCTCTACAGTGCCTCTGAGCTGCCACGGACTCATGTCCATCACTACCTGCCTGAGTTTCCACCCGAGGGGAGAGGTTCTGCCTTCCCTAGGCACAAAATGCTTTCAAGTGCAAACAGAGGGATTTTGGTACCTGTGTGGTAGCCATCTTGTAACTCCGTGATGAAGGCGTGCGCGTTGGCCTTCTGGGCAGCCTGAACAACCGACTCGAAGGAGGCTGAAGTTAAGCCGTAAGAAATATTATCCGCAATAGAGCGGGCGAACAGCACCGGCTCCTGGCTCACCAAGGAGATCTGCACAAAGGAAGGGAAGAGCAGGGGATTGGGAGCAGAAGACGCACCGGCCGGCGTCTCGGATCATCGGTATTTTTTCCTGCTGGGTAAGGACTCAAGTGGGCAGAGCCTCACCATTAAACCAAGACATAGAAGTGCCTCAATGTGAGCTTCCAGTGAGGATGCTAACGACGGGGTGCCCAGCGGCAGCCCCAGCCCAGTTTGCATCGTCTGCTGGGAAGCTGTTTCGCAGGAAAAACCGATACAATGCTGGTACACTGGCATCTGGGACAGGCTTCCCCCTCCAAGACCCTGCTGCGTTTTTGCTCCAGACCTGTCATTCCCATCACTGTTTGCTTTTCCCAGTATGGGAAACTAGTTGCTGGGACAAGGCAGGCTGGAAAGATCCTCTCCCAGGGCCTTGCTGATTTTCTGTTCAAGGCCAGTAATCACGTTTGGGCCACGTGAATGAGCCCTCCTGCATCTTTTAATCCAAAATTAGCAAGTTACGGACATAGCTGCTGCAATTCCTTAATTGCTTAGCAACAGCCTCCCTGTCCTACCTTACGGTCGTTGCTGCTCACTCTCACATTCAGCCTGCTTTGTCAAACACTCAATATTGAAATAAATTGAACCCTCCAGATTATTGCTCAGAACTGGGCATGAAGAGAGCCAGCGGGACACGGTCACATTTTAATTGAGTTCTCCCCATGCTCCTAACACCACACCAGGCTTTCTAAACTGAAAGGCTTGCTTGTCTTTTAATTTTCGCTCAGTACGGGCAGGGAATGTAAATTAGTCACACGGACTTTGGCTTTCCAGCCTGTCTCTGATCAATTGTTTTCAGGTTTTCCTGCTGACTGGTGAGGCCATTTGCTCTGGGGGCAAACAAAGAAGGCAGTTACTTGCAGAGGAGATGAAGGCTGATCTGTGCTGACACACAGATGAGAGCTGAGGGGCCTGGACCCCTCTCCTGGGCAAACCACCCAGCCCCTCCAGTTCTCCAGCTGCTGCCAGGATCCCGAGAGGTTTAAGTCCCCATTAGCTGAGAATTACTTTAAGATCTTAAGGTAGAAAGTGCTGGAGGAATGCAAACCACTTTTTTCCAAACCAAATTTAGACGATAATTAATCCAACAACCAAAAACATATTTCTACTGCATTGGCCAAAAAATACAAAACAAAACATGTTTCTTGTTCTGTTTTCGGAAGACTTCCCCCTCCCCATGAAACCACTCTCCATCCCTTTCCCTTCCGCCCCTGCAAATTATCTGAATTCATTTCCTGGACCACATCCAGCCCCCAGCTTTCTGGACATTTCAGAAGTTGCCAGATCAAATCCAAAGCAACATGCAATGCTACCATCCATCCCCTCTGATCACGGCAGGCAATAGCTAGAATACACGTATCAGTCGCTCGTACCACTGAGTGCAGGTACTTGTGATCGTACATGTTAATGGGACGCCCATCCAGCAGCACCTGCCCGTCTTGCAGAGGGTAGAAGTTCTCCAGGATGTTGACACAGGAGCTCTTCCCACTCCCCGAAGGACCCACCAGCGCCGTCACTTTGCCGGGGTGCAGGGTGAAGGACACATTCTGCAACATGGATGGGAGAGCATGCTCAGGTCCTGGCTTTTACCAGGGTCCTGGGGCGGTGGCTCGGGCACTATGCAAGAAAGGTAGCCAAAATCCGGCCACAGTGACCCTCCACCTTGGTGACATGCCACATCAGCCATCTCTCCTGGCTCTGAGGAAGCAAGAAGCCTCCAAAATTGCTTTAAATTTGCCTGCTGATGTAGCAGGACCTCTAAAAACTGCAAAGCAAACTAACCTCTTTGCTGCCTCCCCCTGCCCCATGACCCCAGCCCCTCTCCCATGGAAACAGTGTGAGACAGCTTGGCACAAAGCCCTGTACCATGCTGACGTGTTTAATGCCTGAGCGGGGAACAAGGGTTTTATTAACAAATCTCATTCCTTGTAAGGAAGGCTGGCCTAAACACCCGCTGTTCCTTATAATCTGTTTTCCAGCATGCCGTCGAGCCTGCCTTTATGCATCTCCAAAAGGGCAGCTGACATTTCCCGTGGGCTGGGGATCGGTTATTGCTGCGATGGAGAAGCAGCGCGTGATGCCTCGTGGCGGGGAGCGCTCTGCGCCCACGGGGCTCACCTGGAGGACCTGSGTTGCAGAGCGAGTGCGGTAGGAAAACGTCACATTTCTGAACTCCACCTTCCCGTCCACATGGTCTGGGGCCAGGGACCCGTCGTTCACCATTGTTGGCTTGCGGTCAATGAATTCGAACACCTTCTCGGCAGCTCCCACTCCCTGCATCAGGCCGCTGTAGACGGAGCCGACGGACTGGAAGGGAAGAGGCAATGGTGAGACCCTCCCATGTGATGGAAAAGGCAATCAGTGCGACTTGTAAGGAGAACGGTTGAAGCATTCCCAAGCCTATCATCTGACCTTAACTACAGTCATCAGACACAGAAAAAGAAAGTTTTTCCCCCTATGCAGTGTACAGAGGGGATATATGGACATATCCAGGGAAAGGGCATCTAAAGGGGTTTGTGCATAGGTAGACCCAGAGGGGAACAGAAGAAGGAAACAGACGGACTGGGAAGAGAAGACGTGCACCAGGAGATACATGACCCAAACTTCCACCAGAATCCTCCACCTATCTCTCTTTGCTCAAGACCAGCAGCTCCCCAACCCAATGGTTGAACAGAGTCCATGTACGGCAGCACATCGCAGCAGCTCCCGAGGGCAGCCGGCTCGTTCCCTAGCACACGTGTCTCAAATGCAGAGCAGCTTCAGGCTGGACCTTTCTAGACAACCATTCGGCAGCTGATATGGCTGTTCCCTGCCGGGATGTGGTCCTAGTGGAGGTACCATTGTGCTTTCCCAACTACAACTGTTGCACGCTGACACCGGCTTCGCTAGAATAAACCCCCAACATGTTGGCTCTTTTCAATATTAAACCCAGAGGTGCTGAACAGCTTGTACTGCAGCTGCCCCTCCCATCAGGAGGGAAAAAAGATAACCCAAACCAAACCCACACCAAAAACACAGCCTGGAAACACCACCAGAGCAGTCATCCAAACAGATGGTGAGAGCCGGCCACGCCACCTCCAGCTCTGCTCTGCCCTGCCACTGTACAAAGGCTGAAGCGCCGCCGAAACCACGCTTGGCTGTGAGGAAACCTCGACTTGATCATTTCTGCCTCAATTAGCCAAGCTTACGCCTTTGCAAGGGGAAGGCAGCCCTGGGTGGGCTCTACCATCCCACCCACAATCCCATCTTGCTAATGTGCTGCCAACGCAGCAGCTTGCAGCCTCTTCCAGGGAAAGTGGAAAAAAAAAAAAAAAAAAAAAGTCATATAATTAAGTTTTTAATGAAGCCTGAAATTTAACAGGCAGCTTTGTAATCCCTGCATCCTTCACGCCAGGAAACGTGCTTGGGAGGCAGCCAGGACTCTGCCCTTCAGCGGGGCCAGCCTGACCCCTTTGGTCCCAATTGCCTTATCAGGGGATGAGCTGCTTCGGGCGCGTTCAGGTTGCGAGGCCACAGCAGGAGGGGAGCGGGGAGCAGAGGGGAGAATCAGCCCACCGGTGGGCAAAGCCACAGCGCCAAGGAAATGCGTCGCAGGGAAGTCAGTACTGGGTCTAGCCCTGCGACTGCCCTGGAACCTTCTAGAAGACAAACATCATCTTGATATGGGGTAGCCCAGAGGGAGAAAACAGACTCACCTCCATGCAGTCTCCTAAGACGAACTCGTAAATGATGAAGGATATGAGATTTCCGCTTGTCATTTGCCCCGAGATCACGAGGTGCCCACCGTAGTAAAGGATGCTGACCTGGACCACCAGGAGKGTCAGCTGAAAGCAAGAAAACACCCCAAAAATCAGCAAGGACAACTGCATTTTGGTGCATTTGTAATTACTCACACAACAGCCCACAATACATGTGCTGACATTTATTCTTTGAGCCCCAAACTGAGCATCCCTGACAGCGCACAGCTGACAGCCCTAGCAGCGAGCATCGATATGACAAGGGAAAAACAACTCAAGTACATGGGCTGATTTAAGGTGCTGGGCTGAGATCTTTCAGAACAAAACAGAAGTCCAGAGGGGCAACAGCCAAGGAGGAAGAATTTATCTGAAATAATAGTGCAAGAGAGAAGTTCATGAGATGCTCTAACGTCCTCAAGCATAATAATCTACACTCACATTATCCAACACATGCAGTCACCTCACCACTAAAATAAACTTTCTGTTATATGAATGTGACACATTTTAATTTAGAACACAAAATCAAGCCAAGAGTTAATGCAAAAAATCCTCCTTGCATGTACAAGTCCCTGAAGCATAACCTCAACTCTTGCCTGAAATCAGTGTGGGGGGGTACCACCTACTCTAGAAAGGAGACAGATCAGCTCTGATATGACAAATACCATCCCCTGCCTTTATTCAGGCAGTTTTGTTCCACGCTGCCTGGGTGCTCAGAAAAGCGGCGATGCCCTGGTGCTTTGTGCGACGTTTGTGGGACAGGCTGTAAATTCACACAGACAAAAATACTGGGGAAAAAAAATTCCTCCGCTATTGCTCTGCCACGATCTGACCTTAAGATCCTGTGTTCTCTCCAAGAAAGACTCTACCAGGGCTGTGCTAAATCCATTGCCTTCTTTCTACGTGAGCCCTGCAGGAGCAGTTTTTGAGGGTTTTTGCCTTCTTTGACTCAGCGGGATCTGTGCTGAGCCAGTTCACACTGGCTTCACCTGCGAGCTCAGGAACGATGCTAAAAATGATCCTATTTTGCTTCCAGACTTGGAAAGCCCATGCACRAGGGCACCATAACTCGCAAATCCTTCACCAGAGGCTACTTAGATCCTTGAATGTGCAGAGATAAAGGCAGCCTCACGTGAGGGTTTTGCACAGCCTTAGTTATCAGCCGATGCAGGAGAAGTCCCAAACCATCTGGTCTTGAATGATGAAAAAGCATTTTGAAAAAAAAAAACCCTAACAAAAAAACCCCAAACTCCAGCAGCCTCCCCCTGCCACCACCCACAAGCAGAAAATCTCCATTTCTGAGCAGAAGCTCAACCAACGCCGCGGCTGTTTCCCAGCCGGAGCCCCGGAGATGAGCTGGCACAGGCACGCAATGCAGCAACACAGAAACACGGGGTTTTCCACGACCTTGAGCGGTTATCAATTATATTCTTATTTGCAAGAGAAAACAGACCATTCGGTGGCATGATGCAGCACTGCCCTAAGGGGGAACGCAATATATTTTTTGATGAGTGAAAAAAAAWAATTATTAAGAGACAGGGGATTACAAGCAGCGGACATCAAGGTTGGGCTCACCCCGCAAAGCTCCCTGGAAGCAAAGGAGACGTACGCGCATCATGCCACRCATGTTTTGGGATCCGAAGCAACAGCCCCTGCCCGTCCCCAGCCCCGCACGGGGAAGCCCCGGCGCCGGCCACCTACCCCGCTGGACCAGACGTAGTAGGTGTAAGCCATGGCCTCCCGCTTGTTGAGTTTGTACACCTGCTGCAGCTTCTGCCAGTACACGTTCGCCTCCGCCTCCTCGTTGGCAAAACTGCGGACGGTTTTCATGGCGGAGATGGTCTCCTCGGCGGTGTTGTTGGCCTTGGCCAGGGCGTTCTGCACATCCTTGGAGAGCTTCTGCAGGGAGCGGGGGGAGGCAGAGGGAGCTCAGCGGGCGCCGGGCTGCCCATGGCACCTCTCCCTGCAYGCCCCGGGCTCTGCTGGGCTTGGGAAAAGAAGGCACGGTGACATTTTCCAAGGCCATGGGCAACAAGGCTGAGCACTGGGATATATCCCACACCTCAGGACAGCCTGGGGCACTGTGCCAGGAGGGGAACGGATTCATTGTGCTGTCCCCGAGGAGGGACCTGGGCTGCAGGAGGTGAAGTGCCGTGCCCAGGGCCACTTGGGAAGCCTGCGGCAGAGCCGCTGCTCCCAGTGCCCTGATGGGACAGGGTCAGCCTGGCCCAGGAGCCCTTCCAGGAGTTTCCAAGTCAGGGACAGGTCTGGAGACCAAGGGCAGCTCCACTCCTCCCACGAGTGCCTGACCCGCTGGAGGAGCCATGACTGGGGGAGGCAGCATGCAAGGACCCAAGGACCCTGCTTTGGCAGCGCCCATGCACGCCGTGTCCCTGGCACAGTGGAAAGCTCCAATAACCGACGCGGGGAGCAGCAGTGCAGGGCTCGCATGGTCCATGGGACACGGTATTAGCCACAGGGGATGGCCCTTGGCCCACACTAGCCCCAGGCAGAGGGAGGGAGCTCGGCACTGGGTTTAACCCCCATCCGAGTCACTCCAAAGGGAGAGGAGAGGACAGATTGCATGAGGACAGGCAGGCGCATACCGACATCCCATGGCCAAGCTACCTCTCCTGTCAGACCTGAGATGCTTCCACTCCTGAGTATGAAGCAAGGTAAGAGCCGAGGCTATGCTCGTCTGCCCATACAGGTTTAATGCTGCCTTCCTGCCCCCGCTGCTGGCAGCAAAGCACCCAAGCATCAGTCCCACTGGCTCCAAGGCCACCCACAATCTCCACAATGGCTTCATGAGGGGAACAGCCCAGCGTTGCGGTACACCATGGCCACGCCAGCTTCTCCTGCCTACCTTGTAGTACTTCCCATAGACATCAGACACCAGCATGATGATGGGGAAGCCCATGAAGGTGACGAGCGACAGCTTCCAGGAGAGGCTGAACATGAAGAAGATCACCCCCGTGGCCTTCACCACGTTGCGCAAGAAGATGTTGATGTTCTGGGAGACCAGGTCGCTCACGATGGTCGTGTCCGATGTCAGGCGGGAGATGACGTCCCCTGCAGCAACGAGGGGTTGGGGGAGAGTGGGGACACGTCACCACAGCAGGTCGCTGCCTAGCCGCATCCCATGTCCCTTGCCAGGGGCCAGACAGAGCTCCCCATTCAACCCATCCCTCACTGGGGGTCTGAAGGGCAGCATGGAAGGGGGGTGACTCTCCACCGCTGTGGATGCGAAGCAAAACAGAGGAGCTTGAATTGCTGCATGCATGAGGGACATGAAATGCATCTGAAGGCATAAGCTACGTCCCTGGGTCACCAAGGATGGCTGCAGGACAGCAAAGGGGACTGCGGCAGCACCCTACACCGGAGAGCACCCCATGGGCACGCAGACGGCCAGCAGGCATGTGGGTGGAGTGTTTGCTGGGCTGCTGAATGCACCTCCAGAGCTGTCAACCCAGCCCTGAGTTCATTTCTAAATGATGCCAGGAGCCCTCCAGGAGCTCGCCAGGGACTGCTGGCACCTTTCCCTGCCGTCCTGGCAGGACCAGCCGGGGCTGGGCACAGAACACACTGCAGAGGAGCGTGAGGTGGCTTCGGAGAGGGCTGTTTGGGTTTGTTTAGCCGTGTGCCCCGCAGCCTGGAGCTGACCCAAGTGACCCTGAGGACGTGGGTCTAGCTACCAAGGGGCGAAGCTCCTGTGGTGTCCTTTGGTGGAACTGAACGTTACAGCCAGCAAACATCAGCCTGAATTCCTCAATACTTGGCCCGTGTTTGAGTCCAGCTGAACTCCCATGCTTTTGTGTAAGTGTTAGTCCAGGGTTACCCGTATCCCACTTACAATAACATCTCYGGTGTCCTCAGCTACCAGGGCACCATGCAGCGATTGCTAAATATGGCAACAGCCTCAAAACTAAAAATATCACCAAGAAGAAATTGAATGTGGGAAAAGTTACAGCGGGTTGGGACCACACCAGAGCAGCACGGACTAGGACAGGACTAAATGGCAAGCAGGGAAAGCCACAAGCATGCCCAACAAGCTTCACACATCTGAGGTTTCCCATGCCCAGAGCAGAACTGGAGAGCGGCTGACCAGCAGGCACTGACGGGAGGTATGGGAGGAGGAAAGTAGGTGTTTTGGGGATGACCGGAGATGAACATGTCAGCCTCAGGGCTGCTGGATGTCAGGCTGATTGGTGGCAATGGGACATCCCCAGGGTGCTGGGCAATCCTCTCCCAAGCCCATGGTGGGAGGCACCCGAAACGGAAGAGCTTTCTGCCGCTCTTTCTGAATACAAGCATTTGGGTGACGTCTCTAGCTGCCCCCAATCTGCTACATGCTGGTAGGGCAAACCAAGGRGGGGGGGGGGGGAAACGGGATGGGATAGAGGGGTTAGAGCAAATCTGGGGGAAAAAGGAACCAACCTGTGCGATTCTCATCAAAGAAACTCATCTCCTGAGACACCAGCGACCTGAAGAGGCAGTTGCGAAGGCGAATGTTCAGTCTTGCAAATATGAGCGTAAAAACGCCGCCCCGGATACCTGCGGCAAATGAGCTAATTGCAGATAAGAAATGTTATAGACCAATGGACACAAAACCCGCTCCTCAGCAACACAAACATCCCGATGCCCGGGCCAAGAGCTTGGGCAATGCTGTGCTGGTACCACTTTCCACCCCGGGAAGCGATGGCTAATCCAGCCCACACCTCCTCTGGGTGCTACCAGCACAGGGACAGCTGGTCCTAACCCCGGTAGTGACAAGCTTCAGGAGGGGACGCAGCACTGCCGGGACAGCGTTCCCCGGGGAGCCCATTCCCTGTGTCCGCTCCTGCTCCCCCACCACCAGCAGATGGATGTGGAGGGCTACGCAACGGCCTCATGACTGCCACCACGGCCTCTCTACACCATGACGGTGCAGAGAAATCAAAGCGCATCCCTGGGGTCTGGCAGGGACCCGGCGGAGCAGCTGCAGGTGAGGCAGCCCGTGCCCACCACTGCCACCACGAGCTCCTGCGGGAAAACCCCAAACTCCTCCTCAGCAGGGCCAAAACCAGCCCCTGCGATTACCTTCCTATGGCGAGCAGCGACATGACCAGCACTGCCGTGGAGAAGCGGTCCATGCTCTTCTGCACCACGATGCCGTCGATGGCCAGCCCCGTGTAGTAGGGCAGGAAGGTCTCTCCTGCCAGGCAAGCACAGGACATAGGGTTTCAGCCCCTCCGCGCGGGATCGGCAGAGGACCTGTATTTCCAACTGCGACGGCCTGTGGACAATCCCATTCCCACCACGGACATACTCGGCCATTGCATGAGATGTCTCAGGAGGCACAGCCCTTAGTGGCACGCAGGGATGTTTAATTTCCCAGTGTATTTTATCCCCTATTGCATTTTTTTTGCCCCATTGCATTTTTTCACCCAGCCCGTGCAGGACGTGCCACCCAGCACACCCGAAAAAGCAAGCCTGGGGTGCTGCCAAGTGCCCCCCAGCATGGCTCTTTCCCTCCTGGTGAGGGTGGGAGCACACCGTGGTCCCCCCCCGGCCCCTTCACTCACCCAGCGCAGCCACGAGGAGGAAGAAGGAGGCGATGCCCAGGAAGAAGGCATCCGGCTTGGTGTAGGACAGCAACTTATGGATGGTGGGACCCGCCGCCTCCTCCCGCTTGTCCCGCGGGGTGCTGCCATCACAGCTCTCCTCCGCCTCGGCGCGGGACTCGGAGCCGGGCCCCAGCGCCTCGCGGGAGGAGGTGACGCAGGCCAGCAGCTGCCACAGCCCGAAGGTGGCTGCCAGCGCCACGTAGGTCCAGGCAAAGAGCCCCCAGAACCAGGGGTCCCTGATGGTCCTCCGCACCTCTGAGTAGAGCAGCAGCTTCACCATCATGTAGATGCCCATGAGGAGGCAGACGATGGCGATGAAGGTCCGCGATGCCCTGAGGCGCCGGGGGCCGTAGGCCGTGTTGGTGGCCACCCCGATGGCAGCTCCCAGCAACACGCAGCTGCGGTAGAGGCAGCCCCCCCAGATGTCCAGCAGCGAGTTAAAGATGTTGAAGTGCCGCAGGTCCTGCAGGATATCCCGGCCACCCCGGCCGTGGGTGTAGAGCAGCGTGGTGACCACCACATCGGTCCCGCTGAGCGCCAGCGTGCTGGCCACTGCCTTCCAGGCGCGCATCCTCGCCACTGGGCTGGGGGGGGGGTGTCACCAAGGTGGCGGGGGGCAGCCCTAGCACGGGGAGGATGTGGTCATGTCGGCCTCTGCTGCGGGACGAGAAGAAGGGGACAGGGTTGTTATTCGCCCCGGGGAGGTGGCGGGGAAAGGGAAGCAGGATGGGGGGACAACCGTGCCAGCTCCCCAGCAGCCCGTCCTGACCCCAGACACTGCTATCTGCTCCTTCCTCCCCTCCCCTGCTGCATACACTCCAAGATATTTCATAAAATAGAAGCACAAATGAAGACAAACTTCCCTCCCAGAAGCCTGCACCCATCTTGAATCCCACAGCAGAAATCTGCACGTCTCGGTGGGAAACTTCGTCCCCGCTTGCTGTGGCGGCTGCAGGGCCACGAGGTCACCGGCAGCTGGGCGATGCTGGGACATCTGTGCAGCCCACGTGTCCTGCGCTACGGGGCCRTGTAGGTGTTAAACGTGGACATTCGTGATCTGAGAGTCCCTCCCTGCCTTTCCCAGGACAAAGCTGAAACCAAGCACTCAATCAAAACCATATGAAAGCAGAAGGGAGAGCAGCTCGGCTTTGTAACAGATCCCCTTCATCAAAAAAAGAATAAATTATAGGAATAGCAGCTTGTCACGCCTTGCTGTCCTCACCCCCCTTGAATATTAATTTGGGGTAACCCACTAAACCCGCTGCACAATTCAGCGACACAACAAAAATCCCAAGAGGAAATTAAAAGGGGGTTGGAAATCCACAGCCGCATTCCATGGGAGAGGGAGGCTCCAGGGCGGGACGCCGCCTTCGCTGTCGCCCGTGGGTCTGACCGGTAACAGCGATGGCGGGGCTGGCTCTGAATTGACACAGAAAAGGGTGAAAAGCTCGACTTCCTTTAGACCGAGCGAGCTGCTCACCTGCTCCTGCGCCGTGCCCAGAGGTGCCGCGCGTCGGCACGAGGGAGGTACCCGATCCTCAGATTTGTGCTGGCCAAGCAGCTCGTGACGGCGCACGGTGCAGAAGGCACGGCACAAAGGATGCTGTGCATCSGCCACGCTCCGGCCTGCGTGACCGCAGCCGCCTCCACAGCCACCCAAAAGCAAACCACGGGAAAAAGGGCAGCCCTCGGCACCGGCCAGGCAGCACCCTTGGCCGAGAGCAGCTCGGTGGTCGGGCAGGTGGGATAAAAAGCTAAAAAGCGGAGGAAAATGGAGCAGAGGCTGCAATCTGGGGAAAAGGGGGGTTTACGGGGTGGGTGGGGAAGGAGGGATGGAGGCAAACCGGAGCAGCGGTGTCAGGGAGGAGCTGGCCACGCTTCCCAGGGTGCTCGCTGCTGCCATCCGCTGCAAAGCTGCGCGGATCCGGCCCGGTGGAGAAGGAGGAGGAGGAGGAGGAGGAGGAGGAGGAGGCGGCGGCGGCCACCGCAGCTCTCTGCCACCCGCAAAGGTGCCCCCAGCTACAAAGCTGGAGATGCCGAAGGTCCCCAGCCTCATCCCTGCCTCCCCCCGTACGAGGTGCTCCTCCCGGGGGAGCCGCCCGGGAAGGGCCGTGCCCGCCATAGCAAGGAGCGAGGGGGGTAGAAAACACACGGTATCCCCCTTTGCAGCGCAAGGCCAACGCAGTCCCGACCCACCCGGACGGGGTCTTACCGGCAGCGGCGGGGATCAGCCCGGTCCTGCCCGGCCCGACCCGGCGGCGACGCGTCCCGCGTACAAGGTCGGCGGGGGGCGTGGCTTCCGCGCTAGCCACGCCCCCTCGCCACGCCCCCTCGCTGCGGCGCGCTCCCGGTCCCGCCCGCGGTTTAACACGGGAGGGCGGTAGCGGGGGGGCCGGGTACCCCCCCCGGCGCGTCCCCGCCGGGGGGGGTACCCGGCCCCCCCGCTACCGCCCTGGCTAAACCCTGCCCCGACGCAGCAAGGGCAGCCCCAGGGTTTTCCCCACCTTAGAAAGTTTTCTTTTCAAAAATAAATTTTAATTTTTTTATTTTTATATTCTTTTATTGGTTTTATTTAATTTCTGCAGCAGAGGGGGAAAATACAACACTCGAATTGGCTTGAAAAACAACCAGGACAAGGGCTGAACATCGTTTTTAAATTAACCCCTAAATAGGGGCTTGACAGGGTTTTAAATTAACCCCTAACACAGAGGGGAATCCGGCTTCAAAAAATCCAGTTTATAAATTATTTTTCCCCATCAAGTCCCCATGCCAGCTCCGGAGGGATGGCAGCGCTCAGACTCTTCCCTGGCCAGCATCTGTGGATCCAGCTGGATTATATAGGTGACAGAGGGGCTGGTCGGTGTCACTATGGCAAAGTTTCCCTATATTTTTGGAGTGCTGGACTTAAAAACACCCATCTAGCCCTTGCCAGGGTAGGAACAGACTACAGGATTCCTGGAGTTCACTCCATTTCTGGAGAGAATAGAATGGCAACGTTACAAAGGAAAAATTCATTTTTCTCTGCCTGGATAACCAAAAATGAAAATATCACGTTCTATTATCAATTTTATTTCTGGTAATTAGTGCTTAAAACTAAAAAAAGCTCACTTCAAGCCATTCCCACGTCCACTGGGAACGCAGTCAGACCTGGCGTGACTCTTCCCAGTTCAGGCGGACAGTGGGGAGGACACTTTTAAGGAAATTTTGTAGGAAACAAATTGCAATGTGGCCAAGCCGGGTGTGGTTTCTGGTTCTCTTCTCAYCTGCACCTAGATTACTCCCCGGGCTTTGATGCAATTACTCCCAAAAGGGCGGTTTCCACGCCCTAGTCAAGGTGGAGCTTTTTTGGCAAGACCGAGTCTCTTGCTGCCAAAGCATAAATGAGGATGGTGCCACTTCCCTCGGAGGGATGGTCCAAGGGCAAATCTGGACCGGGAAGGGACTGAACAGACACCCTTGTCTGAACCTTCCCCTTCCTTTCTCCCCAGGACAGAGCAGGCACGTCTGCACCCTGGACTCCCATGCAGCTGGGCCACAAACCTTGGGGACAGTTCTACTATCCCCYGACCCACGGGACCCCTGAAAAAGCCCCAGAGGCTAACTGGTTTTCTTCACGCCAGACATACTCTGCTCAGGCGGCAGGACCGTCTCGATCTGAAACGACACAAACTGGCCCTTCTTCAGCTTCTTCAGGGAGCTGGCAGCGTTGCCGCCAAACACGTTGTCTTCCACTTTGAAAGCAAGAGAGGGCAGGCCCCGACTTTTCCTTTTCACACTCTTCCGCTCCCGCTTGTAGGCTGTGGTCATGTTGGCGATCACCTGTAAAGCAGATTGCTTGGGCTGGGCCTTGAGACGCCGCTTAAAAATCAACTCGCATCCGTCTCACGCGAGCTCGGCAAGTGAGAGTGGGCGCTGCAGCTTGCAGAGCTCAGCGTGGCAAGCCAAGGCTGTGCCAGCAAGCGCCAGCACAGCTGGCTGCACCCTGGGGCAAGGGAGGGACCAAGCAAGGTCTTTCCAGCCTCATTCTCACCAACCCCAAACTAGCACAAGACCTTACATTAAGAAATCTGTGATTTCACGGCTGTAGTCGGAGGAGCCATTAGTTCTCCATCAGTAGAGGGCAGAAGGGGATCTAGGCTGGAGTAACACAGAGCCAAAGGAAGCTTTATCACCTCCTGTTCATTACAGCTCCCATCCTGGCCCGTCTGCAGGGAAGCATCAGTGATTTGGACGCCAGAAGTGCCCTTGCGGACAGGGCAGGATGCTTCGGCATTACCTAGACAGAGCTCTTGCTGCCCCGTGCCACGATGTGCATCTCCATTCCACAAAAGGGGAATCCGAGCTAGCAAGCCTGAGCTGCCAAAGGGATCAGCTGGGAATAGATCCCACATGTTCAGCTCCCAGGCCTCCTCCCTCCTGTCCCGTTTTACTGCTGCTATTGCCTGGCAAGAAGAATCACAGTGCAGGCGGGATCAGAGAGGACCACATAACCCTGTCTGAGACTAAGAAATGACTGAGCAAACAAAGCACTTGAGCCTTGTCTATTATTTTTTGGCACAGAGATCACCAAGCACTTTACAGGGGACACTGAGGTCATTTTTCAAGTCAGGAAACCAAGAAACAGAGAGACAAAATGAGTTGCCCAAGGTCACCCAGCACATTAGAGGCAGTTGGGAACTGAATGCTGGCCTTGCTCCCCAAACCCAGCTCTCTGCCCACCGGGCCACTAGTCTTCATGGTAGCCCCAGCCTCCCCAGTTTCTCTCCTCCCATTTTGGGGCAGGGTTACTTTTAACATTCTTAATTACACAGCGTGTCCCTAAAGGCTTTTTGTCCCTGCCTAAGGATGGACTCCCTTGGCTGATTTGAGATGCAGATTACAAGGCAGAGTGCTGGGCAGGCTGGGACACAGCTCTCATTAGCCTTGATGGGGTAAGCCAGTCCCTCATATTTCATCATCCAGCTCTGAGCAGCAACACCACAGCTTCCTCATGGCACCAAATAGTGCCAGCTCAGAAGGTCCGGCTCTGCTTTTGCTGTCCTTGGCACGCATCGAGGTGCCAGCATCCACCTCTCCTCTCAGGCCAGGACTGTGGAGTCTCAGGCAGCGCTTAACTGGCATCTGCCTCGCTCCTTCGCAGCCGGACACGCGGCCTCCCTGCCACGCTCGAGCCCATCCTGCTATGCTTGGTGACAGGAGAGAGCCCGCAGGGAAAGGACTCCTGTGAGGTGGCATTTCTGGACAGATGGGGCCAGGGGCTCTCTCTGAGCGCCTGAGCAGGCGCACGCTATGGCATGATCYTTGTATGAGCAAATCCCTTCTGTGCAGCTCTTACACAGCCTGGTGCAAGGGACCCTGGGGGGACCTTAGCTGCAAAATGATTTCAAGGCACTGTAAGACTTACAATTTCTTTCACCGCATTCTGCTGCTCCTGAACCGCGGCTGTGAATGGCGGGAGGCTGTCTGCCTTACCGGAGCTAGCCCCCTGCTCTTTAGAGTCCTTGACAAAATCCACCTGCAAGGTACAGATATTTGGGTGTTACCCTGTAACTGCACCAGTGGCAAACCCCCTACAAGACTCTCCTTTGTCAAGAAGTTACCTCGGATGACAGGCACACATATCTGTTGAACATGAGGAAGAAGGGGGTGTACTTCGTGATGGAGTTGACTGAGGTGCGGAAATCGAAGAGCACAGGGTCGAGGTTGGTGTCCCATTCACTGGGCTTCTCGTTCACCACATTGCAGATGGAAGATTTGAGCACCTCGGCGCTGCGGTCGTCCAGGCCTGCACAGTCTGCGGGGTCTGCAGGGGTGAGGATCTGTGAGATGTTCCAGCGCTCGCATAAATGCCGGCTGACCTGCAAAGGCAGGGGGTCATTCCCACGGGAGAACAAGGCGGGTTTGCACCACAGCAGCTAGCAGCCTCCACAGCATGAGACGGCACCGTCCCTGTGCCAGGAGATGCTGCTCAGCAGAAAAAGCTCCCCAGAAAAGTTAGACCCTGACAAAATGTTTTGCAACGACTGTTCCCGTGCTTGAGGCTTTCCACAGCACTGGGAAGCTCGGTTAATCCCAGGGTAGGGCAGGAATCTCATGGACATCATCTCACAGGACCTTTCCTTCTGAGCAGAAAGGCTGCAGTGTGGCTGGAGGACTTGCACCACAGAACTACAACCTTAAATCCCTAACAGGGTGAAAGCACTGGCATATAATCTACTGCTGGCAACAGGGCTGGGCCAGGGGGAAGGCAGCATCAGCTCCTTGCACCTCCTAGATGGCACGCTGCAGCTCTGCCTTTGGGACCCGCTGCCCAAAAAAAACCTGCTCAAGATCACGCTGCTTTTCCCTGAAGCATCCAGCACCTGACCTACCTCCTCACAGAAGTCCCACGTCTGACTGGCGTAAATGTTCTTGGATGCTCCAAACCTGAAAAAAGAAGAGGACACACAACTGGTTTTACTCCATCAGCTGCAGGGCAGGGCCAGAGAAGTTCAACCCTCATGGGATACAAAAGGGACAGAGGCCTTCCAGTGGAGCTGGTGCTAAAGAGGCTGGCATGACCTCACCTCTCCAAGAGCAGAGAGCGGTCTGCTGGCTCCATCTGTTCCAAAACAGCCAAGCCTGTTTGCTTTCGAACGATAAGGCAGCAGGAGAAACAAGCAAAGTTTCGTGCTCTGAATGCAAATCTCTGCTGGCCACATGCATTTTCCACAATGTCATGTGGTGACATGCACCATGTGAGCACAAAATAAACACTTTCTGGTGGGGGGGTCAGGGGATGGTTTAAAACTTCTGCAGACAACTGGGGTACCAGCTCTTTTGGCCTTGGAGCTACTCAGAGAACCACTTCTGCCTCTTTCTCCCCTGCCCTGGTAACAAGAGGAGAACAGGCTCCTCCCAAGTACTTTGTAAAGAGCAACTGAGAGGCACTGCATGGCCTCCCCTGTAGAAAGGGAGAGTTCCTGCTCTTGTGGGGAACCATCTCATGGACATAGAGTATTTTTGCAACACACATCCCACCGCGCCCCATCTCACTGCAGAGGTGCAATGTAACCAAGAACAGAAGAGCCCACCTGTAAAAAACTGTAGCTAGGGCTTTAGCCACTGATAAAGGATCTTTCTTCTGCAGAGGAACAGCCTCAATCCACTTAGTGAAGTAGTCGGTCACAAGGAGGACGTGTGTATTGCTCTGGCTCGTCTCAGGAAAAGGTCCTGCATAAACAAGCATCAAGAAAAATCAATGTGATGCCGTAATATCACCCAAATGAGGAAAGTTAAAAACCCAGCCCAGCAAAACAATGACTGCAAAAACGACCACAACTCTCTTCTGCAATGTCGTTTGGCCAGTACATTTCTGTGACCTTTGTCAGCAAAAATACACCCATCACAGTCTCAATTCTGGGAAGTAACACATGCCCACAACTCCCATTGTGTGCGGAGAGGGAGCTGAGCCAGTCACACGGATCAGGTTGCACCTTGGTAGGCTGCTATGGCCTCCCTGGCACCTCCTCACCGCAGACGCAGGCAGCTTTCACTCACGTGCGGCAGTAAGTCTGCCACGCTCCCTGATGGCTGGCGTAGAAGCCTTGAAAAGCCTGTCTGTCAGCCRCAAACACTCACCGTGAATGTCTAATCCCAGCACTTCCCAGGGTGATTCCACTTTGACAGGCCTTGCTTTCCGCGACACATTCTTGTTGTGCTCTGCGTTCTGGCACGTTTCACACATTTTGATCTGGAAAGGGAAAAGACATATCAAAGGACTTTAAAATACGCTGACGAATTCTGTCAGATTCAGACTGGACAGGTTATGAAGGGATGGGAGGGACAGCACGCCTGAGCAGCTTCCTTCTACCTGATAAAAATAGCGGGGTGCAAGAAAAATAGGACAAAACACAACAGGCCGACACAGCTCACCTTTCACAAAACTCACCTGACAGCTTTCTCTGACACAATAACCAATTTTCTCAATGTGGCCTATAGCTAAGACATTTCTCACCCTGTTTTTAGGCAAGTATTTATTGTATTTTAAACTTTTACTGCYGGCTAGAAAAATCATCAGCCCTAGGATGCTGGAGGAGCATGGGCTGCTCGGACCATGCAACGCAACCACACTTCTTCAAACCACGCTGTTGCAGAGCCCTGCTGCAGGGAACTTTTGGCAATAAAACAGGTGAGGCAAAGCAGCCGAGGAGAGCTGGCAGAAACACTGAGCTCCTCCTGTTACAATAGTTTAGGGAACTGGGCAGCTCTGGTAGGAATCCAGACTGCTCAAAGCTAGACCCAGCAACGCTTGTCTGAAACAACCCCACCTTCCCACGCTGGCCAAAACTGCCCTGCACGAGGAGGCCTACCTGCGCAGGTTTCCTGACGCTCGRGGGAAAGACATCCAATCTATCCAGCTGTCTCGGGACGTTCCAACAGTTTCACCTGCAGAGTTACTTAGTGCGTGGCTTCAAAGCAACAGGCACTAGAAACGACATCATCCCTGCATCAGGGCTCTTCTAGCTGCTCACTTGGGACTGCTGCCTGAGCGTCCTGGGAAATACTCGTGTCATTGACACGGTCAATGCTCTCAACTTACCCAGTCCACAACATCCTTCACAATCCCCAGCCAGTAGTACCGGCTCTGAATCCGGTGCACGGTCTTTTTCTGGCCCAGATGGTTCCCGATTTCAGTGAAATGGCTTTCCAGAAAGACTTGCCGCCTCCGTTCAGGATCCACAATCACCTCACGCTTTTCCTCCTTTTTGGGTCCCACATAGTAGAGGCAGCCGCCTGCAAATGCGAGACGTTTATCTAAAGTGACGCACCCTCGCAGTCATGTCAGCTACTCAGTCCCAGTGAAAGGGTAATTTTCTACAGCAGGAAAAACAGGTGAGACACAACAAATGGGAATGCTGCCTCGGGAGCTTCTGTAACGCCTCTGGAGAAGCTGCTAAACTGGAATCACCCCCAAATAAACCCAGGGACCTCTTTTCTGCACCCAAAGCTGAGCAAAATCCTCTGCTGAGATAAAGCCCCCTTGGTCTCCAGAGGCCAGCTGTGGCCTACCCCGCGGTGCACYGGTGCTACCCCCGGTTGCCGCAATCCCCACTCTGCGCCCCAAAAGCAATGCCAAGGCACAGAGACGGCACGGGAGAGGCAGCGGGTACCAGCAACGGTGCATCCCACGGCTCCCTCCCTGCAGAGGGCCAAGAAGCCACACACCCTCCCCGTGCTGTGGGGAAGGTCCAGCTGTCTGTGTGTGGAGGGGCAGGCACGCCTTTGCCTCCCTGCCAGCGGGTCGCCCTCCCCACACGCCTCTGCAGCGTCCCTGGGCCCTCCCCGCCCGCTCGGGCCCTTCACCCCCGGGTGGGGAGGCCGCGGTCAAGGGCAAGGCGGGCGCTGCCGCTGTGCCCCCCCACCCCCCCCGCCCGCCTTGGCAGGCCCCGTCCAGGCTGTCCCGCGGTGCCACCCCGGGTCCCCACCGTCGACGACGAACTTCTGGGCGTAACGCTTGAGGTTCTTCCTCTTGATGGAGCAGAAGCTGGGCGGGAAGCAGCCCTCGGCCAGCAGCCGGTAGATGTCCTCGAACTTGCTGCTGGGGCCGCACGACTCGGCCGCCACCACCTCCTCCTCGGCCACCTGCAGCGCCGAGTCCATGGCCAGCATGGACCGGGCCGGACCGGGCCGGGCCGGGGCTGCCCCCGCCGGGCGCGTCCCCCGCCCGCGCGTGCACAACGGCCGCCTGCGCGTGCACCACGGCCGCGCGCCCAAGCGCGGGCGCGGCCCCGGGGAAGGGAGGAGCGTGGCGGTGGTTCTCAGGGACCGTCTGCAAATAACCCTCGGCGACCGTTGCCGCCCCAAGCAGGCCCGGCTTTGCTCCTCGGCTCCGCCCCCCGTCAAGGGAGCGGCTGTCCCGCCTGCGGCGCCGCCGTCCCCTGCGGGGTCAGCGCCGGCCCCGGGCGCTCCTCGCCCGCGTCAGTGCCGAGTCAGCCGCGGGGCCGACGCGGGCTGGAAGTACGGCCTGGGCCTTGCCAAGGATTGGGGCGGGAGGGGAGGGGGCTGCGGGGAAACGGCATCGCTGCAGGCCCCGGCCGTGGTGACGCCACCGAAATTACAAAAAAGAAGCATAAAATGGGAGAAAACGGGCAAGTTTCGCCTCCCTTCGTTCTTCTCCCCGTTCGGAATTTGTCGACGCGCCCTCGCTAACGCCGGCTCGGCCGGAAGCCGTACTCCCCGCTACGCGGCGGAGCCGTTTGGCGGCTGGACCCGCGCCCGGCGCCGCCCCTGCCCGGCCGCCGGCCGGAAACATGTCCGCGGGCCGCCCGTTCCTGGCCTGCGCCTGCTTCTTCTCGGACAACGTCTTCGTGGGGCGCTACGGGCTGCACGTCCGGTACCGGGACGAGGGGCAGCTCCGCCGGGACCACGGGCGGGTAACGGCGGGGCGGCGGGCACCTCCCACCCGGTCGCGGCGGCCGAGGCCGGTCGGTGGCTGACGGGCCGCGTGTGTTGCAGGCGCTGCGGGAGCGGGGCTGCCGGAGCGAGGAGGACTTCAGAGCCGCGCTGCGGGAGGTGAGCGCGGCTTCGCCGGTAAATCCTGTCAGAGCGGGCCGGGGGCTTCGCTTCCCTGGCGGGCTTCTCGCGGGGAGCCGCCGCCTCACGGCGGGGGAGGACCCGGGGAGCCCCCGCCTCAGGGGGGGCTGCCCCGCGGCGGGGAGGGGACAGCGCACCCCGGCTCCCCTCAGGGGACCCCCCCCCTTCACCGGCGGCGTTTCCACACCCAGGGGCCGGCGGTCTGAGCGCTGAAAGGAGCCGGGGAGACTTTGCTGGAGCCACAAGCCCCGGCCCCGACAGAAGTGGGGCACAGCTCCCCGGCGCCTTCTCCTGATCAAACCCGGTGCCGGGCAGAGAACTAAGGGAAAAATTCCCCTCAAGGCTGGCGCCTTGATCCGGGGCTGGATGCTGTCAGTGACACGTTTATCCAGGCAACACCCTGGAAGTAAATAACCTTCTGGTTTGTCTTTCCTCATCCCTTCTTTTGTCAATTGCTTTTAAAGAGTGCCTTGAGATGGGATCACCCGGGGATCCTACAGAGCTCAGGTGAGGTCTGTCGGGGAAGGCAGCACTGCCCTGGGCGTATCGCAAGAACTCTCCCCAGGGCACTCTTCTAGGGAGGGATCTGTCTTTCTTTCCAGGCCAGGGACAGAGATCTGTCACGCAACCAGCTCCAATTTCACCCCAACGCTAAGGGGACAGACAGGTTCTTTTAGGGATCTTTGGCAGGATGATGCCAGCACTAAATCGTAGTTAAAATTAAAGCTTTATTTTCTTAACAGGATATTATGATTAGTATAGCACAGAATCTATGATTGGAATGGCACAGGATTTCTACAAGCAGAATCAGTGTAGCACAATAAGCAGTGTAATACAGAATTTGTAATACAACTTAGGATTTCTAGATCCTCATTTAACTTATAATTTCTAATCACCTAGATCCTAACTTAACATACAATTTCTAATCACCTGGACCCTCTGCAGATTGGGTCAGATCTTAATACATGGTTTGCTGTATCAATACAACAATCATAACCTAGACTTGAAAATCATATAAAAGAATATGAGTCACTCACTCAGTCCTTGGAGGAAGCAGACGATGGTGAGGGTGTCCCTGGCCATGGTGGGTCACGGCTCTCACTGTGCAGCAGCAGTTCCAGTCCAAGTTCCCCACTTAGGACTTGTAACTGCTTGATTTTATAGACAGTGCTCTGGGTGCTGTTACGCTTCCCTGTTCTGTGACGGGGTCATCAACAACACCTGGCTGGCTGGGTGCTTGGGACCTTCAAGGCCAGCAAGGAAGGGAGTAATCGGCCCGGCGTGCGGGAACCTTGAGGCTGGTAGGGAGGGGAAGAAGAAATCTGTTTGGTTCGTCTACTTGGTTCACAGGACCTTCAGGGCCTGATAATGAGGAAAAGGGAATGAATACGTGACCTGCTCAGTCACAGAGAATGGCTGCTTGCCTTATAAAATGGCGTTAGTTATGCTAACCACATTACCAGGGGTTGGGAGCAGGGGGTACCAGTCACACTCTCCTTCCTGTTTCACTGAGGAATGTTATAAACTAATCTTATGGGTTGTTATTAAATAGGAAGAGCTGCCTGCATCAGCTGCTACTACAGCTGTTTCCTCTGAAATGACAGATTAGCCTGTCCCCACAACACTTAGCAGTAATCCCTTCATGACAAGTCCTGTCTCCCTCCCAGCAAATGTCTTTATTTTGAACAATGCTTATATTGTCAGCCAGAGGCGTCAGAATGCCTGAAAGGGCTGAAACCTTGCAGCTCCACTTGACACATCCATGGAAAGACTTCAGTTATTTTTTAAGCCATCTGTAATGAGAGCATGTCTCAAATCCCTCTTAGGCATTTGGCTTTTCAGGTATTTATTGGACTTGTCTTGACTACAGAAAAGCAAAGGCATACACTCTTGTCTCCCAGAGGTGCCCAGAACAAAAATAACTGGTTTAAAACAATGAGCAAATTCCTGGAATTGTTTTAGTTATCCCTTTTGATTTTCTAACAATATGCTCTATTGTTTACTTGTAGATTGAGGCAGAAGTGCAGAGAAGAAAACAGTTAATTCATCAGTCAGTGGAACGCAAAGCCATCATCTCAAAGTGCTACAAACAAAAACACCCAGAAGTGTACATTCTGCAGGTAGACAGTATGTTTGGAATCTGTTTTGCACCCAAGGAATTGCCTGACAGTTTATTTTTGCAGTAGGAAGCCCTCTTCTTGGGATTGCCCATAGTGCTAGAGCTGGACTGAATTAAAACCAAAGTGTAGCATATTAAAACTGAATTAAAAACTTTCACAGCGTAGCATATTCTCCAGGCAAGATTCTGCCTGGCTTATAGCCAGATAAGGGTCATTCTATACTGAAGCTGCACCAGCACCTGGTACTGGACTCAGAATACCATTAGTAATTTAGACCTAAAGCATCATTGCAGCAAACAGGGTGGGTGAGGTCTAACGAACAGCCACAAAAATCGGCATTTATGAGCTTAACACACAGAGAAGTTACTAGTGATGATCGTCTGAAGGGGGGCAGCAGGCTGCTTGCATATATACACCGCACTGCAAATGCTGGGTAGCCCTCGTTGTTGTGGGCTACTCTGCTTTGAATTTCCTTGTGTTTGCCAGGCCCAAGACTTCCCAGCTGGATAATTACCACAGATCAGCAGTAACACACAGACAAGTTCGCACAGATTTACTGCTCCACGATCCTTTAGTAACAAGTTCTGTTGTTGTCTGTTCTGCTGTTGTCTGTCATGATCTGTGTGGGGAAGTGCTTACAGCAGAGCGTAGTCATGCTGTTGTGCTGAGGCCATAACAAGACGCTAAATCTGCTAGGAAAGACTTTGCACTTAGGAGTCCATAAGGCAAGCCAGGCTCTTTCCTATCACGCTAAGGATAGATCTGGCCAGTTATACTTAGAAACCCATAAACTAGAGCAAGCAGCAACTTACCTAAACTACCAAGACAAACACCAGTAACATTCTGCATTTCCTGCCACAGAAGTAACCCAAGCGTGACTATCAGCCTTGCTCCCTAGACTCTACATATTTTCCTGTGGCTGCCTGGAAGTCCATTTCCCTCTTGGGCTGTAAAAGACTGCGCAGGCTAATTGTGTTTCTGTGTATTTTTATCATCCTTCCCTTGACACCAGGATTCATTCCTGGCCCCAGATTTTCTAGAAATTGTGAGATACTGCACATCGCCGGATGCTCATCTCCATGGCCTCCTGCGCCACATCGAGTCCTTCTCAGGTAAAGAAAACAACACATCAGCCACAAAGACCTCCCCGTGTGACACTGCAGCTTCGGTGATGACAGCTGTTTTCAAGCCCTGTCTTTAATAGCTCAGATTTGATACACAGTTGAGACAAACAGGATGTWATTTTCTGCTTGACGAGAGTCTCTGGAGAGGCAGTATTGTGCAGCAGTTATGCTCTGGATGAGATCCCGTTTTCTGCTTTTCCAATCCCAGTCTGCTGATGTCTCATCAGAGGCTCTAGCTGCAGCAGGGCTGGGGTTTTGGTTGTAGCACAACCTCACGGGGGAGCCTGCTGAAGGAACACTGTTAGCCCTGGGAGCTTGGTTTTCCCTCCCCAAGTGCTTTACCATTTCAGACAATCCCTGTTGGTTAGTCTGAGCTGAAATAGCTTCAGTCTAGATTTCAGTCTTTTAAARAGAGATCTGGGTTTTAAGCTTCCCTGGAGGCATCTGTGAAGCTCTCACCCTACCAGAAATGCTGCGAAGTTGCCTCCTTTTCTCAAGACAAAAAGAAAGATACAAATGTTGTGTATGTGCAGGGCTCCTGGGTTTGTCCAAGGCACGATTTCCAGACACACAGCCTTTTCACGCTGTCTTTATCTCAGCTTCTATATCCTCGATACTGAGCTCCCCTTACACAGACCTTTAGGGCTTTGCCCTGAAAGGCAGCTCGGAAGGCCTGGTCTTCCCGTTGGGAAGGTTGGCAGTGGATGAGTGAATCCCCCATCCCCTAAATGACCTTGAGTCTCCTTCTTCCAGGAGCCTGTATTCAGACTGCCTGTGATGAGCCGTTGATTCACCGCCCTCCCTCTAGACCCTCTCAAAACATTTCCTTGGCACCTACAGCAGGCATTTAAATCAGTGCCAGATCTCCCGACTGGATGGGGAAGCCTGGAAATGAGGGGCCAACATGAAAAACAACAAATACATCCCAGAGCCGATCACAGGGAATGGTTCCAGCCCTTTGAGCAGCCTGAGCACAAAGTGAAGCACGTGGGTCCTGTGTTCTCACTGACACCAGCACAGTATAGCTAAACAGCTCGACAGCCAAGAACACTCTTGCCTGTTATTTTCCCCGGCAAACGGTGTCTCCCTTCTCTTGACAGATAAGAGGATCTATCGACTCCCAGTGTTCACAGAGGAATTCTGCCAAGCCTTTGTGGATGAGCTGGAGAACTTTGAGCAGTCGGACATGCCTAAAGGCAGGCCCAACACTATGAATAACTATGGGGTAGGACTCACTAGCTCTTGTGCTTCTTTAGGGGGAGTGTTCACAAGCAGACTCCGTTTACCTCCTTGCTTCACACTCCTTTCCCTTCCAAAACACCTGTAATTTGAGCACAGAGCAGTTTGAGTACAGCCTCTTTGAAGTGAAAGGGTTGAGGGAATGTGTCTTACACAGACAAAAGGACAGGGGAATGCAAGGAAAGGGGCTGGGAGTTGGTATCTCAGAGCAAAGAGCACCTTGTATTTAAGCAATACACATTTAAATCAAGGAGTCCATTTTTAAAGAACACTTAAGTTTTGATCTTTCTTTGTCTTTTCCCCCTCACTTTCCACCTTGATCCTCCTTCCTTTGCCTGTAGCTGGAGCCTTTGCTCTAAAGTTCTTTATCTGAGCAAGGAGCAGGGTTAGAAGAGAACAAGACAGCTCTGCAGCAGCTCTGATGAAGCAGCAGATATAGTTGGTCAGCTGTTCCCGTCTCCTCTCTTTGAGACAGGTTTTGCTAAATGAGCTTGGGATGGATGAAGCATTCATCACGCCCCTGCGTGAAAAATACCTGCGGCCCATAACGGCACTGCTTTATCCCGACTTGGGAGGCGCTTGTCTGGACAGCCATAAAGCATTTGTTGTCAAGTACTCGCTACACGAAGATCTGGATTTGAGCTCTCACTATGACAATGCAGAAGTCACCTTAAATGTTTCACTGGGAAAAGACTTCACAGAAGGCAACTTGTACTTTGGGGATTTCAGCCAGGTACTGAGCATGTTCCTAATCTGGACCCCGATTCTATTCCCCTCTACCCCCTCACCCTCCCCATTTCAAGGCATTAACTGTGTTCTAAAAAACAATTATTCATTTCTGACAGTCAAACCTGCCTTGTCCCTTCCCCATTTTTTTAAATGTCTTGGTTATACAGGAGCCTTTTCTGCTACAAGCACGTTATCAATATGCAAGCTTCAAAGAGAGGACAGAGACAGCTATCGTAGTAGAAACTGGACTGAAACAAACCAGCCCATCTTTCCACAACTGAAATAGTGAGCAGGGAGGTGCTGAGAGAGAGAGACAGAGAAGACGTTTATTTCAGATGAGACTTAAACCTAAATCTGTAGCCCCTATTTCCAGGGGACTCCTGGCAAGAGAAGGGTAAAAGCTCCCATACACTTGTGAAAACAGGTTTCTTGATTGAAACTCTGTCTTTAAATTCCCTCTGGACCTGGCACTGAGAATGTCTTACTTGAAAACAGTTGTACTAAACTGCTGCCAAGCCACCGCTGAAGTGGCTGCATTTCAGAGGTGCAGTGAGTCCTCTCCATGTTGCTTACTGGGTGCTGTGGGTGAAGAGGTGACAAGTAAAAGTTTCAACTATTTGAGCATTGTTTTGCTAGGGACTTTCTGGTCTAATGCTGTATCCGCCTCCCTTTGTTCCAGGATCCTACCCCCATGCCAAAATAYATAGAGATCGAACATGTGGGAGCCCAGGGGCTGTTACACCGAGGAGGGCAGATCCACGGGGCACTTCCCATTGCCTCTGGGGAACGCTGGAACCTCATTATTTGGATGAGATCGTCTGCCATCCGCAACCAGCTCTGCCCCATGTGCAGCAAGAAACCTGAGCTGGTGGAAGCAGAGGGCTTTGGAGATGGGTTCACAGAAACCCTTGATGATGCACCCGAGACTGTGAATCTCTGTTCCTTGTGGTAGCAGACAGTAGGGCCTGATTTYTCCAGACCAAGTTGCCTAAAGCTCCTTTCTGACCTCTCAGACTGCACTAACAGACTCTTTGATGGATGCACGAGTCATGCAAGAAGTAGCTATCGCCTTGGAAAGTGATGCAAAACCAATCGTGCTGGGGTTAGGGGAGCCAGCTGCTTGGACAGCTGAAAGAGCTGGTACTCAGGCTCGCTGGGGCTCATGCTCATGCTGGAGGACTGCTTGGAAGACGTAGAAAGCCTTAACACTTTGATTCACTGCAAAGGCTCTGTAAATATTTTCAGGTGTACGGGGAAAACACCCAAAGCTGCTTGGCCTATGTGAAGACCTCTGTGCCAACAGCAGCATCGYGGGTCTCGCCGTAAACGGAAAAGAACGGTACAATAAAGCCCTGCACTTACCACTGCTCTGCTATTTGCAGGGAATCCTGTCCTCTTCCAGGGGAAGGGGAAGAGCTTTTTGTTGCTGGGTGACAGTGAAGGATCTGCTCAAAAGTGAGATACAGGTGATTCACAACAGGCTGCTGGGAATGGCATGGAATTATCGTCACCGTTTACCTAACCCAGGCTCAGAAAAACCCCTCAGGAGCAATATAGAGAGAGCTGATCCCACAGCGTGGCTGAGAGGATCTCTGAAGGCCTCCACGAGGTCTTCTGAGCAGAAATTTCCCTTTCAAAGGTAGCGTGAATGTTATTAAACCAGCAGAGCCAGGCTTTAGAGACACGGCTCTGGGAGCTACCTGCAACATAGCAAAATTTCCAAGAGCATACGTTTAATTCCCTTCCTTTAGTTACGTGAACAAGTGAAAATAGAAAATAACTGTCTCAACCTGGGTGCAGCAGGCAGGCCTGGGACTTCATAATTTGGCACCAAGATCCCCTGGCAGCCGAGGCATTAGGGGGGGTCAAGTGCTTTCCCCGTCTTACTGCCGGCTGGCTGAAATCACAGACCCTCCCATCTACAAAACAAATTAAAGAAGCCATATGTCTTTTGATTTGGTGGCTGCATTTGGCTCTGGGGGGAAGTTAATTGTATATATTTGATATACATGTATGCCACTGCGTTTATAAGGGGCTTTTTCATTCATTTATTCAACTGCACTAATTACAGCGTGTGGACTTTGCATCATCGGTAATTGTGAAAGGCTGAATGTGAGCCGGTRCAGCTCGCACAAAGGGTGCTGATTTAAGCCTTCCCAGCAGATCCGCTGTATTTTTGGCTGGGGATGCCATTAGCACACAGCGCTGATTAGCTTTTCATTAGCAAAACCCCATTAAAATTGCATCTTGGGAAGGAAACGGGCTGTTACGTTTGTGCACGGAGCCAAAGGGCTGGTATCAAGAAAACCAATGGTCAAGTCTTCATTTCCTTCAGCAGAAAACRTTAGCGTTTCCTATCTGCGCCTGAATTAGGCCCAAAAAATTAAGCTAAAGGCCAACACCAGCGCTGGCCCAGCGGCTGCCCCCGGGGCTGGGCGGGCCCGGCAGACACCGGAACCAAAGAGCGCGGCCCAGCTGCCGGCCGGCCCCGCGCACGGCGGCCGGAAGTGGCGGGGGAA